>MJUU01040780.1:35361-63465 GCA_002080025.1 Modiolus philippinarum
TACTAATATAAAGGCCCAGCCCATGGTTAAATTTCCAATAACCATATACCTGCCATGAATTATTTCCTAAATTCGGTAAAAGTTATTCTTCTGGTTCAGAGGCGAATGTCTTTGAATGAATTTTTACGTATGGTCTTATATTAAACTATATATCACACTAGTCGCCCTATTGGATATGGTATGAACATAAAAATCACGAACTTAATGTGGACTTCTCGAGTACTATTATAATCAAACGTATAATTAGAAAAAGTGAACTCGTACTTTCAACAACTTCCTTTGTAAGGAGAAATCAATTAAGTGCATTATGGGTAGAGATGGAAGAAAAACAGCAAACTAAATGGACAAAAGGGCAGATCTATAGTAAATTGTACAATTTTGAAAAATCAAATAATTTGGAACATGTTCTTCATGGAACATACATGTAATATTATTAGACAAAGCATTTTCTTTGCAAAATGCAGTTTTTCATGTGAGTTACTTATTCATTTTACTAGCTGAAAACATTTTGAAAAAATGGCGACTTTCATACATGTTTTTTTTAACTTATGCAAAATGTATGACAACTTCTTATTTTACTGTCTTGTGTTTGTTGCTATGTTCATACGATAATAATTGTATCAAATTACTGAAATATCTAGGGAATTCCAGGGAAAGCCGATACTGGCTACATGTATGTCATTATTTAACTCTTTGAGCTGGGATAGCCCGGAAGTTGAAAACTGTTTCGAAATTATCAAAATAATAATAATTTTGAAGAAGTAAAAACAACATATGATTGATCAGATGGTAGTAGTTTTCTTTTACACAACATAACCAAAATTGGCAATTTTGTAAGTTGCCAGGTTAGCTGATAATAAATCTCAAATGATATTTCAGTATCACGATGGCGTACCATTGGGCCTCTTGCAGTCTTGAACCTGATAATATCTTGGTTTTGACAAGGAGAATAGACTAAAAAATAGATGTAAGCTCTCTTGAAATATTTAAAAACATTTCTGATTAAGATTTGTGTGGTTGAGTCATTTTATATGGGACTGTTAAGTTATCTGCAAATAAAGATAAATATTGGGTCATTTTGTTTTATAATACTCTGCTGGTCAAAATATCACTTCATTTTCTCCGCCTTCCTTTTAATTCCACATATGCAGTTCATTGCATATCTTATAAATAAAAGATAAGGTGCACTTTAATCATGACTAAGGGAGTACGAGTGTCAGGAATTAAAATGCTGACCTTTTGTCTGAAGAACTTTGCTAATAGAACAACGCGAGCAAAAAATTTTGAAAATCCATGTAAGAATTTTTGAGACATAAGACATTAAAATTTTGGCGGGAACAGTTCTCTCTAGAGTTTTCCTTCCATTTCCATTAGCTGTTAATGTGCCTTAAATATTTGAAAATATAATTGGAAGTAAATGAAATTTACACATTGCCTATTTTATGCATTTTGAAGTGACCTATGACCAAGAAAATATGATATATGTGCAAAACATTTAACTTTATTTGTATGGATAAAACCCGAGGATATCGAATGCTTCCAAACTCCCTTAACTGGGATCTAGTTTACATTTTCAATACATTGTATATCAGTCATATTAAAATCATTTTCTAAAGAGGGTTATTTGCAAACAAATGCCAGACTATATATGAAATATTGTAATTAAATCTTATACTGATAAAAAAATCATTATGATTCATTTCAAAATAAAAAAAATAATTGTATTAATTATTTTTATTACTCAGTTCTCTTATTCATTTTTCCCAAATATATGTAATGTCCGACATTTTGTACCCTTTTGTTGTCATGCCTAATGACAAAAACACAATCGTCATTAATATTATCAAATAAGCACAAAAATTTTGTTTCCAGTCTTAACCCTGCTCTGGCGAATTTACCTGGGATGTTTATCTATGTTGTACAATTATATTAATTGTATCCTGCTTAAGTGAAATATCCGGATAAATCCTGCAATTCGATTGGTTCGCTAGACAGGGGATATGAGACCGTATCAACGTGGTAGCAAAATCACAATTTCTAAACGTCTTTAAAAGCAAAAATGTAGCACTTCTAGCAGAATATTAAAGTTATTCGGGCTTCACATGCTATACGGGTTAATATTCCCCGTCTGTGTCCCCTATGAAGATTCCCGAATAACATATCATACACCTAATTTAAATTATTTTTTCATACAAGACAATTAGGAGCAGATATATGCCGCCATATTGAATTTTATTGAATACCAGCAAATAATTTGGACTCATTGAATATATTGATTAGCTTTATTTGACTTATTTATTATTATTTTTCAGACTTAAATTTTGAAGGATTTTTTTAGCATGAATATCATTTTTCTTCTTTGAAAGGGCCATTTCAGTCTACAATTGTTATGATGTGTCCTTGTGCGTCAGAAAAGGTAAGACCTTGATATAGATATTGAGAGCATTGATATTGTTGGAGATAGCATTTAGAAACGTGTTTCCTATACTAAGACTGTTGTATCTCCTAGTTGCTTTTAAATACTTTAGACTGACCACACAAGCAATTACAATGCTGTTGACTAGCAATGCCAGTTTGATATTCCAATCGAACCCTACAGTTTAGACAACGTTTTTCAAGCCAGACAATTTACCTGGCCAAATAAATGTGTGTATAGACAATATCGTCTGCCGGTGCAACAAGCATAATGTACTTCTTTAATATTTTTTGTATTCCTTCTCAAGTATAATCCATAAGATTAGCCTTTCCTACTAAGGAGATTTTACAAATTCACATACAAGTCAGTTTGCACTCGCAGTGCCCCTTTTGGCTATTTGTATTGTATATATTTACACGGGGCCCGTCATTACATATATTTCAATCATTTTCATTTACATTTGGTTGTTTTAACTGAAAAAAGTCATAGCATGGTAGAGATGTATGCTCTTTATTTTTCTTAGATATGGCGTACTTGTACATTGTGTACACTTTGTTCAATTACTATTATCTAAATTTATGTAAATTCTAAAACCTTAGGATTAACTCCCTCCATCGTAGTTTTGTCCTTAGTTTTATTTGATATTACTGATTATTCGGATTTCGTTTGGTTTTATGCATTTAAAACATTATTGAAATTTATATGGATTTCCTTTGTTTGGGTTCTAGTGCTGCTGATGAGGAATTATTCTCCGAAATGGCCATACAGCTAATTAAAATCATTGCAGTTGGAGTTAACATATGTGTAATAGTTTCATTTTCATTTACTACATATCCTTTCGTAAAATATATAGCATATTAATTATATTGACCCCAACACATTTTTGTACCAATGTTTCCAACGTAATATTTTGCTTCCAAAACCTTTGACCTAGACAAAATTACCTCCGAATTTGCTTAATGATTAAGCAGTTTTCTTAGAGATCTTCGAATTTTTTTTTCCAATATGGTCGTTTAATAAGTCCTTCGTTTGCGGGGATTAAATCACAACCTTTGACGGGGGGTACTCAAGGACTAGTATGATTTAATTTGGTTATAGGGACCGTCTTGAACTTACAATGAAGTATGAGCAAAGCTCTTTGTTGAAAGCCTCACGGTGACTTTTAGACGAAGAACAACAATAAAAGCGCTGTTCCATTGCTCGGTTTTACCATGCACATGTATTTGTAGAGACTTTATTTCATGTTCATTTACTCTATATCATCTCATAGTCATTAACAATAATTCAAATTGTTGCAGAAGACTGCATTTCCCTTGTGATCCTAACATTGAAGAAGGGTCACCCAAGACTAGCTATCTCAAATTTAATTTGATTTCACTCCAAGATGTTTCAACCGAAAAGAACTTTGAATGCATTTCGCATGGGTCCCTATCTTAAATTTTGTTCCTTTTGGTGGCCACATTGAATGAGGTATGAACATAAAACTCACCAACTTTGATTGGGGACCACTCAAGGACTACTATGATCTTATATAACTGCAACTTTTTGTAAGCGGTTTCAGAAATCTTTGAATGTATTTCTGTTTTTCTGTAAGACCTTCATCCTTATCATTTGATATAACTTGAATGGTCATTTGAAAACAAGTGTCATTGATTTATTGCCACAATGCTACAAAATAACAAAAACGTTTTTTTTTATTCATACGTCTTTCTGTTTCGGTGAAAATATTCATTAAATGAAAGATGGAAAGTGCTGGGGTTCATAACGTATTCACAAAGAAAAAATGCCATGTGGATTTTTTTTATTGAACACTATCTCGCAATTACATTATTGAAATCCCCAGTATATTCATTTCTATTTTCCTTTGCCGTGCATTTTTAACCGGGTTTTCCGTCGGAAAAATCCGGTTATTAAAATGGTGAAAATGGCGGGCGGGCGGTGGGCTGGCGGGCGGCTGCCAAATGGGTATATCATTTGTCCGGAGCAAATCTCCTACAGTATTTGTGACAGGAAGTTTTTATTTTGCAGATCAATTGTACATATATCAAAAGTGTGCATGGTACTTTGATTTTGATTTTTGATAATTTATGTCAAAAATATCAGTTGTTGAACTTAGTCATTTGTACGTCAATTTTTGTTAATAAGGTACCCCTTTGTCCGGAGCATATCTCCTACAGTATTTTAGACAGGAAGTTTTTGTTTTGCAGATCAATTGTACATATATCAAAGGTGTGCATGGTACTTTGATTTTGATTTATGATAATTCATTTCAAAAATATCAGTTGTTGAACTTTTAACAATAAGGTACCCCCTTTGTCCGGAGCAAATCTCCGACAGTATTTGAGACAGGAAGTTTTTATTTTGCATATCAATTGTACATATATCAAAGGTTTGCATGGTACTTTGATTTTACTTTTTGATATATATCAAAAATATCAGTTGTTGAATATTCAAATATTTTCCAATAAGGTCTCCCATTTGTCCAGAACAAATCTCGTACAGTATTTTAGACAGGAAGTTTTTATAATGCAGATCATTTGTACCTGTATCAGAGGTACCAACTTGATTGACAACAACACTCAAGGAAACTGCGTGTAATTTATTGTCGACATGTTTCGCCCTTAACAGGCGTCATCACAGGTATGCACAGTACTTTTATTTTCCTTTTTGATTAAAATCCAAGTTGCTGAACGTTCAGAAATAGGCTAGTTTGGTGGAAGATTTAACAGTGAAAATTAATGAAAATTATAAGTACATTTCAAATATTGATGGTCAACCCATGTGTAAGATATACTGTCCATGTAAAAGAAAACCCGGTTTGCTGTCACATTGACAGATTCCTCTTGTTGATTCATGTATCCAATGCATCAGTCCTACACCAAGAACCTTTTCATTTAGCTGTGCAAAACTAAGAAACTAATTGTTTATAAAAGTGTCGTGTTCGATTTTTGTTGCAATAGGTGACAAATGGAAAATTGGCTTAACATCGAAAAGTTATGGCTATTAGACTTTAAACTTAGAGAAAACTCATATGGTGGGACTTGTCCCAGGATGCAAATTTCTGATATCTGTAATGGTTATCTGTGTATCGCCATGTATTTGTACAAAAGATTATCTGAGCTACCCATTTGTTCTTTGGAATTTAGTATTTATTCGCCACACTGTGGGACGTATGAAAACTTCCAAACAGACAAAAATGGCAAAAGAAATTACAAAGAAATCAACTACTTATCTTTATTTATATAAATGATCAAACAACTGTTTGAATGAGATGTCGTGCAGCTCGTCTCTCTCTCTCTCTGTGTTAAGTTGTCCCTTTTCTCGTATTAACAAAAAATGATTTTATTACTTCTTGTCTCACTTCAACGGTACCTTCGTAACACCAAATGATGTTACGAGTTGTCCCGCTTATATCATTTTATCATATATTTTTTCTATTTCATGTATTCTCTCCTTTTTTAAAATAAATACCGAGTTAGGTATACCTCAACATTCTTTATGAGAGGGGTTGAGCAAGAAGATACATGTATTAGTGTGATCTTTGAATGTAAAGATGGTGCCACTCATGACAAAGTTTCGTAAGACAAAACATTTCTCGGATTGTCTAATTCGAAGATAATTAATACTATTTTCAAGTTAAGGGGCTTAAGTGGTTTAAAGTGTCATATTAAATGCTGTAGATTTGTAGATTGTCAAAAATAGTGGCCTAAAACTGTATAAATATTCCAATAAAATTACAATTCATTCAATAGCGACTTAATGATTTTCTCTCTCTCTGTGTTAAGTTGTCCCTTTTCTCGTATTAACAAACAATGATTTTATTACTTCAACAGTTTGTACTCTTGTCTCACTTCAACGGTACCTTCGTAACACCAAATGATGTTACGAGTTGTCCCGCTTATATCATTTTATCATATATTTTTTCTATTTCATGTATTCTCTCCTTTTTAAAAATAAATACCGAGTTAAGTATACCTCAACATTCTTTATGAGAGGGGTTGAGCAAGAAGATACATGTATTAGTGTGATCTTTGAATGTAAAGATGGTGCCACTCATGACAAAGTTTCGTACGACAAAACATTTCTCGGATTGTCTAATTCGAAGATAATTAATACTATTTTCAAGTTAAGGGGCTTAAGTGGTTTAAAGTGTCATATTAAATGCTGTAGATTTGTAGATTGTCAAAAATAGTGGCCTAAAACTGTATAAATATTCCAATAAAATTACAATTCATTCAATAGCGACTTAATGATTTTATCAATAAACCATAGGCAATCATTATAATTACTCTATTTTTGTCTTAGAAATTATCAACCACAGCTTTTGTGTAATATTCCGGAAATTTACTTTTATCACCATACATGAAGTGTTTCTCCATTTCTGGAGCATATTTCATTGCTCCACATTTCTTTCCGTAGACATCTGCAACGATTCTTAAGTAATTTGACGTTCCACCACAACATAGTCCTACATATTGAACTCCCAGCTGCATCATTTCTTTAGCGAACTCCTCAATTTCGTACCTTGTGCTTAGGCAAGACATTAAATTCAGAGGAAATGCTTTAATATCTGAAAGAAAACAATACCGAAAAAGAGTTTAAATGAAAATGAAAGAACGAACAAGAAAGTGTATACGAGCAACGGATGACACTGGTCGCTGTAATACTTTTCCAGTTACTTGAATGTTTGTTGGCGATCCCGAATCCATGAGCAAAAACAACATGGATTTAGCGTTAATAGAATTCTCAAATCGCTGGTAAGGACCGTCTTGATAACTTTCACTGACGTGTAAGCAAAGCTGATTGCTGAAGGCCTGGTGACTTCCAGATGAAGAGGAACAACAACAGAAGCGTTGTTGCATTGCTTAGTTAAATAATTTATTTGTGTAAACATTATCTCAAGTGAGCAATGAAGGAATTTTTTTTTATATCCTGCTTTTGTCAATATTGAGCATTTAACATATCTGTACACACAAATATGCTAGTGAAACAATAAGGAGATAGAATCTTGTCTTTTATTACATCCTATAATATTTATACTCTTCTGTGTGACATGCTTGCTTTTATCCACAGTTCCATCAATGCATTTAATTTATAAGTAGGTAAAAAGAAATGGTTTATTACCTGTCCCTGGTACAGTTAAAGAGAAAAACGTTGGTATCTCCTCTGTCGTTCTGTATGTTACTGGAAGACATGCAATTGGTACCTAAATAGAAGGAAAAGGATAATTCTTTAAATAGCTATCTTTAGTATACTGAAAATGTAAGTAAATTATCTGGAGTAAAGCAACAATGGCAACTTTGGTCGCCCAAACCGACGACATCGTACGCAATGACTATTCAGATATTATAGTGAAAGAGGGGTATTCGTTCTATGAAACAAAAACATATTTCCCTTCGCATAACATTTTAACAAAAGATACTGAAGCAATATTCCAAATAAGTGAGGAGTTTTCAAAGAATGGGAAGAAGAAAAAACACCCTTTAAAATATATATCTTGTAAAAATGTGTGAAAGCCCATGACAGAAAAATTGTGAGTACAATAAAGAAGCTATCTTACCTAATCTAAATAACAGTTCAGGCCACTTTTGCACGGGACACACTTTCTAATTGTGATAGATCATATTATATAATATCTGAAGTCTGAGTCATAACAGAGAAACTTTGTATAAACTTAGAAATTCAACTTTAAGGTCAATGGATGGGATATTTGAAAGGTGCTATAGTATGTGCCACATCTTTATGGTGATAAGCTCACACGCCAAATACCTAATAGAGTAATAACAATATTACCGAACATAAATGTCAAGAGCTGAAATCATAAAGGAACAAAACAAGCAGGTGAGAAACAACAGGCATTTTGTAAACTGTAATCGTCTGACATAGTACAAGCATGTCAAATGAAATTGTGGATTAAACCGATTTAATGGCGCGGCAAATTTCCTCTTCCATTACGGTAGTGCCCGGTAGCAATTCTACAACAATGTCATTGAAGGCCCAGGCTCATATGACAGATACACACCAAATACCTTAAGTTTGTCTAAAACAAAAATTCTGCTCTAGTCAACACTAAAAATAGGCTTTTAAACCCCAATGCCAAAGTAAGCGAGGACCGAACCGTCAATCAAAAACGAATAATCCAAAGACAATGGCAAAATCGGAAACAACAAAGAAACAGAGACACAACATGAGTACGGCACAGAAAAGAAAAATGAAGACACAAACAACATAGACCCAATGAAAAACCATGGGTGAGATCAGGTGTACCGGTCTTCTTATATGACACCCGCCGTGTTGAACATGTCAAATCCGGCAGTAGCGGTCCACAAAATGGTGATGTCGACCGTAAAACTTCTGGAGGGATGACTTCAAGTTTTTGGTAACATACCCTTGTTTAAGAAGCTTATTTGTAAACAACCGGGCTCTATCAAGGAAGTCAATGTATCGACCACAAGCTCTTGAATAGCGAATGAGCTGGGAGATGTAAATTCCTCATACCGGCGCTGTAAGGATGTTGCTACAAAGAAAAGGGAAGTTAAAGTGAAGTCATCGCGTTTGTCGCACAGCTTAGTTTGAAATCTACCTCTGTTGTCAATATCGAAATGAAGGTCAAGGAATGAGCCGATGCAGAAGTGTCTGTAGTATCCTTAATTTAGAGGAGCTCTTTTGGATAGACCAGATCAAGAAAGTCACCAAAGCGAGTGTTGTTTAGTGACAAAATATCATCTATATAACAGAAGCTAAAATTGAAGGATTGGGCCAGTTTTTTTATCTTTATTTTGACGAAGCCCTCATAAGAGTGGAAAAACAAATCCGCTAGGAGAGATGCACAGTTTGTGCACATAGGAATTCCGATAGTATGTTGAAACAAGATGTGTATGTGAAACACTAAATATGCCCCCAGATTCTACAGTAAAATATATAAAAAATACCCAATTTTACCCCTTTTTTACCTTTGACCTATTTTATTTTTGCATATTTATGTTCATATCGACAAGACCTATACACTTGCGAAGTATTAAAAGTGTATCTTTCATAGTTCAAAAGTTGTTTATTACCATAAAAACACCAAATTTAACCCCTTTATTCTGAAACAGATGAAGCCCCTTTGGGCCTTTTGTTTATTGAAATGGTTTTAATTGTTAAAAGTATCTGTTTAAACATGCTATAAGAAACCTACAGAAAAATACTGCATTAAGATCCGACAAAAAATTTAAAAATTCATTTTTTCCGTTTGTCCCCCTTTGTGCCTCTCGTTTCTCAAAAACGTTAAATGCAACCTCAACACTGTCGGCATATTCCAGTTGCGCAATTTTATTACCAATAATATGAAACAAACCCCGTCTCAATAGGATAAATAATAAGCAATTTCACCAATTTCACCCCTTTTTAACCTCTGTGACCTTGACCTTTGACCTGACCTACTTTTTGCATATTTATGTTCCTCTTGACTAGACCTATACACTTGCCAAGTATGAGAAGTCAACCTTATATAGTTCGAAAGTTATAGCCAAGGTTAAAGTTCCGGAGAAACATGTATGAATAAAACCTTTCAGCCGAGTCAAAGGTTAAGGTTAATTGAAGTTTAATATTGCATGCGATACATACGCATATGATGACAAACAAACATGATAGACTAGGTTATGACATAAAAAGTATGACCAATGCTGAAAACACCAACGTTAGTACTCAAGGTAACTTGAAGGTCACTGTGATAGGCGACACACCTCATGATGATGGGCAAGCATGTTAAACATCTTTAGTCTACACCACGATGTAAAAAAAGTTATGGTAAACACTTAATAAATGCAGTTTTGAAGTCATGGTCAGGGATCGAGGTGAAAGCCACTTTCACCTTTATGGTTCGCGGCACATCTTCCCTATTTGTAGATTTATATGCCAAATATCTTAAGTCTGTGTCAAAAGGTAGAAACGCTATAAGCCGTACATAATTGTATGAGAAAAAGAATTTAGGAGAAAACATTAGATGTTCCTTCAAATGTACCTTAATCAGCTAAACAGCATTTATAGAGAGTAGAACTCTTCACTAAATTTTCGATTTTGTGTTTCAATTTATTTATTTTTTATTTCATTTAAATTTTTCACATTTTTGACATAACATTAAGCCATAATTAAGAAAGGAAATATAGTAAAAGTCAAGAAGACAGTATCCACTCTCCAGGTTTAAACGACCAAACACAAAGCATCTAGGATCTTCAACACAGTGAGGAACCTCACAACATATATCACGCTCTAAATGGTCCAAAAAAGTCAAAAAGTGAATAAATCAATGGAAACAAACCATCATCCAATAACCCGAATATGACAAACTAAAAATTCATAACACAGAGACAAGCCAATGACCAAGATATTCCTGAGTTTAACATCATCAATTATGTATGAAGATGATATTGTGCAATGCCAAATACTACAAATAGTAATTTCTACATGTAGAAAAAATGTTTTGATTTAGTTACGGTGTAAAGCATTGAAGATCTGATTAATAGTTTTGCCAATAAAAACATACTGTTTGAATAATTACATATATCTTTAAGAGCAATAAAAAGTACATTTTTGTATTTTGAAAAGTTGGATGATAACAACAATAACACTTTATTTATCACCAGACTGACTTCAAATGTACAAACCCTGACATGAAAGATGTTTTTTTTGTGTTAGTTTATTTGTGCCTTTTAAAAGATAAGAAGAGACAAAAAAAATGAAAAAATGTTGTAAAAGGAGCGATTGTTAAAAGTAGGTACCCGTTTAACTATTCCTATATCTACAGGTTCGGGGCTTGAACGAAAAATTCACCTTACCGTATGAAAGATGTCGTCTTGACCGTATGAAAGATGTCGTCTTGTAGTTTAACGCCCAATGTAAGCTCTTTACCGCTAAAATATAAATAGTAAAGCTCATATTCACCTAGATAAATGCCTTGTGGTTGGTTACTTTGTGCTAACCTTTCAATCCTCCTTTTTCTCAATTATATAGTTGCACCACTATCTATTAGCTTCCTAATTAACATTTTACGATGCACAAAAACTTTACCTTACAGTTCTTTATGACTTCTTTAAGGGGTTCTACAATAGTTGTGGGTCCACGAGAGCAGTTCAGGCCAACAACATCAGCGCCTGCTTCTTCCAGTTTTCGAGCAGCTTCACCAATAGGTATTCCATCTACAGTGTTCAAAGTTTTTGTCGGCTGTAGAGTTATCACTGCTGGTAATCCTAGTATGACAAGATATAAAAGTCCAATCCTTTATAATAATTTTGAAATTTGATTCAGGTGGCATTTCGGCTATTCTGATCATATCTTCTTCTGAGAGATTGATATGTATTAATTTGGATATTCGACAGACTTTTAGATTAATCAGATTTGTTAAAATTTCAGAAACAAAAGTCCTGAAGAACGAAATATCGCAGGAAAGAGTTAGAACTAGATAAAACAAATAACTATCTTTATACAGATAAAACAAGCATCAATATTATATTAGATATTTTTCCCGAAACTATCGAAGACTAGAAAGTAGAATGCTTGACAAACAAAATTTTCCTATCGCTTATTTTCCATTCCGGAGCATACGTCTGTACTTTTAACAGGTCGTGTTTACATCTTAGACTATATGATCCATCTTATACGAGGACTTCAGAATCAAATGCTTATTAACAATCATAGAAGTAATCTGTGGCGGGAAATGGAGAACAGTTGGAATTTCAATCATCGTCATCAGATGGTTTATCAAATCAATGTAACACTTGCGCAATTTTTGCTTGATTCATTAACAGTGACTCAGTTTTCTCATCCTGGAGATCTGGATATCTGATCTTATATGTGCATGGCTATGACCCTTGTTTTGAAAATATAGATTAAAAACCCGTATCGAGTGAGAAAGAACATTTCATCTCAAGACATAGTTTAATGTGTCAAATCTTTTAACACGAAGGTTGTAAAATTTGAAAATTTTGCTATCGAGAGTGCAGAAATTTCTTAGAAAATTAAACATGCAGAGCTGGAGACGCTAACCGCGTCGAAGGCTAGGTCTTCATCCTCATGAGGCTCATATGAACATATTTAATTTTGGTCTCGGAATATTGGTAAGTCATGCTTTCTTTTTTAACAAAACAACAATAAGCAAATTCCCCTGACAATCATCCCTGCTATCTTATGCATAAAACAAAATGATTTCTAAAACGAGGTATAATAACCATTTCCATATTTCTTTATAGCTTCCAAACACAGTAAAGCTTCTCCAAGGGCTGAAAATGTCTCTCCAACTATAAAATCTGCTCTCCCTTTCACTGCCCATTCCACTTGTTCCTAAGTTAATAAAGATTTGTTATAACTTCTCTGTTACCAATTTTTCATACTGGTATTAAAGTTTCATTTGTAAACAATTAAAACAGATTTCTAAATAATTCCTTAGGTAGCTCTACTTAATTATTGCATGCAGCAAATGAATAAGGGGAAATTTTTTTCTGGACATGTATTCAAATGCGCAGGATAAGTGGCTGAATTAGGCATCACATATATGCAAGTCTTGCCACCTTTGTGTTAAGGAAAAAGACTATTTACTTATGAATGAAAAATGATCTAACATGCGAGATATTCAGTCTGGTATCCTGTTTATCAATTAAAACGATAGTTACTAGTATATCATCAAACTATTTTGCCAAATTAGCCTGTCTAATGTCTATGGTTTTTGCCTTTTGCTTATTTCTGTAAGTGTTTTTGTAGTTTGGAGGCTCTATCTATATCTCTCTCCCAACTATCAGAGTTTCAAAATCTTACTTTGAATATCGATTTGGTTTGTTCAATTAATTCTTCGTTGTCTGATTGATAGATGGAACTGTTGCATAAATTCCCGGCCATCAGTGTGCCAGTGTCATCTGCAACTTCACGGGCAATGCGAAGTGCTTCAAGATTTATTCTTTCCAATTCGTCTTCTCGATTGATCAGGCGCAGCTTTTCTCTATGACCATAGTACTAAAACGTGCAAAAACATTGATATAGTTACCCCTGACTTTCAGTTGTGTGATGGCTTAAATAGGTGGTGCATCAGGATTTTAAGGCATTTAGAGTTTACAGTGTTGCAGGGAAAATAACAATGTCAGATTTCTGTAGTTCTGTACAAAGGTATGGAAACGAAAGAATATATGCTATCCAAGAACACTGTGATGCCTCTGTCCTGCCGATCAAATTATTTCTATAAAAGACTTGTACATAAATGTAAAAAAAATGCATTACAGGAAACATCTACAATGGCTGAAAATTACAATTACATGTAACAATCTGCAAAGAAACTATACTTGGGGAAAAATAACACAAAAAAAAACAAACGTAAACTAGAGGAAGTGCCATCAGAAATGATGGCCACCCCGCACTTCCCTGTTTGACACAGAATATACAGTTCCCTGACAGGCTCACATGTGTCAAAATCGACATTTTTGGGCCTATTGATTGCACCAAGACCAATATCAAAAATCCAAAAGCTTATTGTGCATCTGCAGACTATTTGCAAAAATTCTATTAGAAAACTAAATCCATAATCCAAAGATGAAGGAGGAGTTCCACTGACAAGCTCACATGTGTGACGATTGACAAGTTGGGGCCTCTTGTTTGCACCAAGACCAATATCAAAAATCTGAAAGCTCATTACACATCTGCAGACTATATGCAACAATTCTATACAAAATTAAATTCATAAGATTAGTTCCACTGAAAAGCTCACGTGTCAAGATAGACACCTTGGGGCCTCTTGTTTGGACCATGACCAATATGAAAAATCCGAAAGCTTATCACACATCTGCAGACTGTATGCAATAGTTCTATTACAAAATTAAATCCATAAATTCAAAAATGTAGGAGGAGTTCCATTGACAAGCAAGCTCTCATGTGTAAAAATTGTAATCTTGGGGCCTCTTTTTTGCACCAAGACCAATATAAAAAAAATCCGAAAGCTTATTGCACATCTGCAGACTATATGCAACAATACTATAACAAAATTAAATTCATAAATCCAAAATGTAGGAGGAGTTCCACTGACAAGCTAACATATGTCAAAATCGACATCTTCAGAAAAGTGCGGGGATAACAACAATAGAAACTCGGGACAGTCGGACTTGCTATCGGCACTAGCAAAATCCAGCGGTAGGGTAAAACCGGTTTATGGACACCCAAACCTCCCCTTTATCATTACCGTTTCTTTATAGTATAATAAACATACGAATAAAACCTAATACGGGTAAACTACCATGACCATAATCTTGAAAGGAGAGAAAAAGACAATACGTAATTTGATTGACGTTTCGGTTTCACTTAATTTTAAAGATGGGTCAAGGGGTGCTCGCAGCTAAACTGCCGGCTAGCTCAAGAAGCCTAATCTGCTGATAAAACACTGTCGCACTACAGAAGAAAAATCAGACTCAAAACTTCCCGAAGGGTTTGGTGAAGAAGAATCATAAATTTGAGTAGACATCGGCAGTATCATATGTGTGTAAAATTTTCAGATCACTAGATCTCAAAGTTAATTTAACGGATGCAAGCAGAGTATCTTGTCGACATTCCCTATAAATCTCATTTTACAATCTGTCCTATGGGGGCAGACGTTTGCATTACTTATATAAGACTTCCGTTGTATAATCAAGGAGAATTGTATTCACTTAGCTTTAGACTGATTTACAATTAGAATGACGAATGTTTTATCATAGAACATAATATTCTGATCGAATGAGGTGTATATATAGATGGCATGTCATTTTTGTGGGAGTCGTAGCTTGCGTTCATAGCTTAATTGCTAATCCCGTTATCTATACTTTCAAAACGGTCTCACTCATTGAAGAGTTCATTTGGGCATGCCAATCTTTTTTTATGATACTCGAAATTCGGTATGATTCGCTTCCTTCTTACTTCTTTTTGTAATAAAGCATAAAAAAAAATTAACTGACCCAAAATAAAGTATCGTTAAATGTATTATATGAGATGAACCTTATAAGTTTTAGGGACGGAATAGCTCATTTAGTTAGGTATTAAAATGGTATTAGAGTAAAAAATTTAAACCAAAAAGAACGCAAACTAAGAAAAAACGCACAACATATACTTTTCATGGTCGTAAGAAGGTAATATCAACCAGAATATCATGTTGCCTCTCTCACTTCGATCTGATATGATCAAATCGAAGGAGGACTGGTATGTCAAACTCATTTCGCAATTTGTCCTGTAGAGATAAAGAATTTCAATGCAAAGAATTAGTTAAATAAAAAAAAAGCTTTTATATGGTGTAGGGATTACAATGACGAAGGTTTTATTATCAAAGCCTACCAATTATACAGAATATTTGGATCGAATGAGGTGGATTGATAGCATATCACTTTCGTATGAATCACAACTTGCGTTCATTGCTTATTCGATAATCAATATTTTCTACCCGGTCTCACTTCTTAAAGAGTTCGTGTGGAGATGTCCAACTTATTTCTCATAGATTCTTCTTTTTGTTTAATGGATGACAATCGAGAGTCGGTATACTACACTTCCTTTCACTATAACTTTTGAAAATATTGCATATGCCCCAAAATAATTGAAAATATGTCTCGAAATTGTAAAGAATTGGAGTTCTTCAAATATCCATTTCAACAAGTCTCTTAAGTGCATATGATAATATCATTTGGAAACATATGTAATGGCTGATAGAAGGCAAATACCCTTAAGGTCCTAGAAGTAAATTCTAGCCAGCACCGACGGACTTGATGACTGGGTTGGTTATATCTCAGGGACTTACAGTTCAGCAACTAGGGATTCAACCATGTGGTAATAAAACAAATAAATGCCTTAATTGCGTTTATGCACCAATTGGATATACCGACAAGAAGCAACCTAAAATCAAATCTTTGAAAGACTTACAAAGAGCTGATAAGAGTGCAAATACCCTTATGAGCTTAAAGTTACACCAAAACAGTCAAGGACAGAGCTTTCAGATATTATTAATAACATGATTATTTTTTATTTAGAATTTATATACCATCTTTTTTAGGTTTTTAAAATGGAGAAGGACTGGTATTCATTCTTATTCGATTATCCTGATGTAACCTTCAATGTCTCCTTAAGGATGTAGTAAGGTGAGGTTTTTGAAATTTGTAAAAGTCGTTCGGATTTCTCTGATTTTATCCAGTATTACTATGTAAAATATTTTGCCCCATTACACACAATTTTCTTGTTATCAAAGTCTTCAGAAGCTCATTTTAAGTAGGTAAGCAAGATTTTATTTGATTGCAGATTTTACTTCCATGTGAAACAAATCAATATTGTGTCCATGCTATGATAATGGAAAAGAGAGCCTTTCCCGCCATTTTTCAAAATGTGAAATATTTTGAAAACAAGGCCCATAACCTATCAAAATTTTTAGCTTACTTTATTCCTTTAACAATGCTCTTTCCATTTAGGATATCAATTTAAAATCGTAGATTTATAAAAATTTCACCTTACTACATCCTTAAGTACAGAACTTGCAGAAAAATTTAGCTCTGTCGATGCCCATTTCGACAACTTATGTCTCGTTAGATCAGATATAAATCAAAGATTTGGAAGATCAGACATATGTGTCTCCAATTATTTTTTAAAGGAATTGTTCATCTGCTATCAAAACAGTCTTTTGATAAATCAATATGAAAAAGAAAGGAAATGGGGTAAATGTCAAGGAGACAACATCCTATATCCAGGTTAAAACGACCCAAAACAAAGCTTCTAAGGGTCACCGTACGATCTTCAACACAGTGAGGAACCTCACACCATATTGTTAGTGCTTAATGGCCCAAAAAAGTTAAATAAAAGTTTTCACGAATAAAGATGTTTTACGAGCAGCAAGTGTAAAGGTTTTATTTCTAACTTTTGACGGGGCTGTTGATCGCAAATTAAATGATTTTTTTAAAGTATCAGCATGATATTAAACTATATATTTACATAAAATTGACCAGGAAGTTCAGGATTCAAATTATCATCAAGTTGCTGATCTTTTGATAAATGACTGCTGGTATCTATATAATTATGCACTGTATAAAGTTCACTCTGTATATATAAAATAAAAGGATGTACATATATATTCTGTACCATAAAAGTCAACACTATGACTTTCAACGCGATTTTTATTACCCTATAATTATGTTTTTCGCGAAAGAAATCATTTGGCGTTATTTCGAGAAAGTTTAGCGTTATTTCGCGTAAATTCTTTTTTTTTAACCTACGAAAATAAGCTAAATGGACTTTCGTATACATATAAAATAGAATTAGAATTTTTGAGTAGCTGCGGTACATGGAGAACAACGAAATAACATTTTTAAAAATCTAGACCATTAATAAAAGAGAGACGCGGCTCAATTTTTCGGAGTTAACTCCTTAAACGAGAACGGAAAGAGAATGAGTTAATCACCTTGAAAAAAATTCCTAAGATTTTACTAAGATTGTAAACGTTCATTGCACTATAGGAAGTAGCCAGAATGTTCGATGTGAAAAACAGATTAAAAAACAAGAGAGCCTTTCCTTCCAATTTATCAAAAGTGGAATGTCCTGAAACCAGAACAGTTGCCTATCATATTTTTAGCTAAATTTTAATTTTTCGTCATTAGCAGTTTCCATCTATTGCTAGATTTTTCACTTTGTTACATCCTTCAATCTCCAGATCTAGACAAGCAATTAAGTTAACAATAAAGGGACATGGAGTAAATGCAAATCAGACAAAGTTTCTACAAATACATGGTAATACTAAGCAATGGAACAACGCTTTTATTGTTGTTCTTCATCTTGAGGTCTTGGGCCGATGCCACTGCTGGTGGAGCAAAGGTCCTGGAGGATATTAACCAGCCCAATAGCCAGACTTGTCTGACATGAAAATTTTACCTTTGGGTTTTTTTAGGAATTTGCTGTTTTTATCAAAAATGCCTTCAATATCCTGAGGCTTCATTCCGTGTATGGCACTCGGTGGATGTCCTTGGTACTGAATTTGGCCTCCTATTTCGATATTTTTTGGTAATGAGTGCTTCTGTTTTTACAACTTTGGATTATGGCTTTCCATATTATTTGATTCTAATGCTGCTGATGAGAGGTTACTCCTTGAAACACGCGTACAGCATAACGAAATTTACTGTTAATTATGCAATTTTAGTATTATTGTATTGTACTTACTGTAAATGCAAGAACAACGTCGCTTCCGGCATGAACAAATTCTTCGTGTAAAGCTTTGACTAAGTCTGGACGATCAATCACTACTTCTGGAACAAAGCTACCAGCCTTTAAGTAACCTCTTCTCTCAAATTCAAAAATATATCCCTCTGCCACCACAACTGATTCCCCATCTCTCATACGGTCCAGCAAACCTGCCGACCACCAAAGAAACTCATTAACTTCAAAAATGTTGTTTCTCAGAGTTAAATTAAGTTACATTCAAGTCTATATTTTATTTCTTGAATGTAATGTCAAATTTTGTTATATCACCTGATCCAAGGTGTCAAGTCGAGATACATGTATTTCAATCAACATTTGTCCGAAAGCAACGGACATTTTTTTTCGTCATCAGCTCTCTGTTTAGAAAGTTTTGATTTCTCATATCAAAGGCCTCAACATCACAGGAATTTTTACTATCCTGTACATATATGTATGCAAATGTAATATATACTCCTGTTTATAAATATGGAATATATTTTTGTTGAGAATGTCTTAGATATTTAGGGACTGTTTGTTTTCAAAAATTTAAATTATCCTTTAAAAATCGCTGAAACTATCACTTACATCATTCTTGTACACGATTGGCATCAAACAATGCATTTCGGGAAATATTTGTACACCTATTATTTGATTTAAAAATGTCCCACTTTGACCAAAAGAGTGGGTTTCTGAACGGGTTGAAGGAGTGGATTGACAGGTTAGTAGAATCCGAGACTTTCGTACATCGCAGTTAGAAAACAATGTTTAAAGCTAGATATTATACATGTACTTTCATTCACACACTTTGTGCATAATGCTTCCAAACTTCAAATTTTGTCTCAAAAATACGTATATTCCATAGATATGACCAAAAGTAGTATTAATCAAATTACTCATAATGGTTTGCTGTATTAGATCTAAATATTCATTGGTAAATCTAATTAAACGTACCTTTCACAGGCATGTTGTTGTGTAAAAATATACTTATTATCTGCTCTCACTACTAGTTGCAACTGGTATTTATCTACTTTGTCCCACCAAATGGATGTGTCCTGCATCCTAACCTTAACATATATCTATCGTCAATTTCTATTTCACTATCAATGTGCATTTCGACAAGTGAAAAATGGAGTAAATATTATCGCACCAAAAGTGCGAAAGCCGAGTTGCGAATATTTGTTATTTTTCATAAGTACATCATCAGATATGCAAATAGTTGTACATAAGCATATGAATTCTTTAATTTCAATCAGAGAATTATAATGGAACTTTCGCTGGATGTTTGACTTTGTTGCAACTTGGCTAAAAATTTGGCAGGGGTGATAATCTAGGTGATACATATCGCTGATAGCTGCATGATGTCAAAACAACTTTGGGCAGGGGTTCCCCTTTAAATTTCGTTTTTGAATATTGCTGAAATCCGCAAAGTATGTAGCAGAATACCTTTTTTTCTAAAAAAATAAGTTCTCTCGTTTGGTTTCCATTGCAACCAAAAGCTAGGCTATATATATCAATTATTACTCACTTCAGACCACCACTCAAAAAAATTTGGCAGGGGTTCCCCTTATAATCCAGGTATATATAATACATATTGCTGAAATAAAAACATTCCATGTCCCTCTTTCAAGAAAAAAATAGCAGGGGTTGCCCTTATGATCTAGTTTATATATATTTCTGAAATTGTGGAGAGAAATTTGTAACAGAATACTTTTTTTCAAAGATTCAATGTTCTGGTTTAGTTTTCATGGTAACCATTACATTACAACCCATTTCAGACCACCTTTCAAAAAAAAATATTGGGCAGGGGTTCCCCTAATAATCTAGGCAATTCATGTTGCTGAAATCAGTTTCAGAAATTTACCAAAAAATCAGAATACACAAAGTTTATACATATTTCTGAAATTATGAAGAAAAATTTGTAGCAGAATTCTTTTTTTGAAAGATTAAGTGTTCTGGTTTGGTTTCCATGGGAACTGAAAGCTCCACTGTCCATTACAACCAATTTAAGACCACAATTAAAAAAAGATTGGACAGGGGTTCCCTTATAATAAAGGTAATACATATTGCTGAAATAAAAACATTCCAAGTCCCCCTTTCAGTAAAATAAAATGGCAGGGGTTGCTCTTATGATCTAGTTTATACATATTTCTGAAATTGTGAAAAGAAATTTGTAGCAGAATACTTTTTTCAAAGATTCAGTGTTCTGGTTTTGTTTTCATGGCAACTGAAAGCTCCACTATTCATTACAACCCATTTCAGATACCATTCAAACAAAATTTGGGCAGGGGTTCTCCTTATAATCTAGGCAATTCATGTTACTGAAATCCAGTTTCAGAAATTTACCAAAAATCAGAATACACAAAAGTATTTTTTCATCTAAGATTTTGTTTAGACTGGATATTGTAGAAGACTTTCAGAAATATTCAGATTAAATCTATTTCCTACCTTAGTTTTATTACCTCCCTTTTTTAATTTTGACTTTTCAATATATCTTATTTTTAAGTTAATGGCACCCAAATAAATTGTGTTGGTGTACACAATTAGAACTAATAACAGAATTAAACATGTTCTAGCAATATAAAGAGTACTTTTGTATGAACAATAAAACTTTTTTAGGTATTTTTGTTATGCAAATAATACCGAACATGTGAATTTAGGCTTTATTCCTGATTGTATTTTTTGTTATATTTTTAGAAGTTGTGACCTTGACCTTTGTCGCACAAGCCTCAAAATCGATAGGATTCCTCCTCTGATCATAAGTCATGTCTATGTCAAGTTTCATTTTGATGTGACATGTGGTTCTTAAGATATCATGCGGAAACCAAAAATTGACGCCCGGACAACCGGACGCCCAGACACCATTCATCAAATTATAAGCCGAGTTTGACTTCGTCGCAACTCGGCTAAAAAGGGGGAGGGACCATAGCGGCTCAATACAGGTTCCTGTCCTCACGCACCTGTGTATTTGGTATTAACAAATAATACATTTTTTTTTTAGAAAAGGATAATTTTCGATGTTCAATAATTCATAGAAAGGAAATATATGTGGAAAATTTATTCATAGATATTAAAACAAATCCAAGGATTTAATATTATTGAATTTTCCTAAGAAATGTAAAATTCACTATATAAATGTTCTTCAATATTAGATTTTGAAATTTTCAAAGGTTCAATTAATCGTTCATTAAATGTTCTTTGTGATTGACGTCACGTTTCCTTTACTTTTTAGTCGAGTTCTGAAAAGTTACCAAAATATCACAGACCAAATTAAAGATTGACAAAGTTATTAAAAATGTTTTTGCGATTGATAAATTTATTAAACAAATATGATATCTTACCAAAACAAATATTATTATTGACAATATCGGTTATTCACCGATAAATAGTCATTCACCTCAAATAAGATGTACATGTATATCAAATTGGGATGGTTTTAAGACAGTTTAAAAACAAAACAACTTTTAATGACACACACTTAAAGGATAATCCTGGTAAAAAATGTACGCTAATTAGAAGCGCTTTGTGGATCTCCAATATTCATATGTGGAAAATGAATGAGTTTCAACTACTTACTTAGCTGAAATCGTCATACTTCGTTTTCTTTTCCAAATAAGTCTTGAATAAATAGTCTGCTCTCCTTTTCTTCTGTATTTTCAGATGAGCAAACAAACCTTATTTTTACAAGTTCGTATGATTGATTTTCTTTACTACCCACCAGCAGGTTTGATTGCTAATTTACAATGTAGGTGTGTGTTAGGAAAATTGCTGCAAATTTTCAAATATTTTGATGATAAGAATTGAAATTCTCAAAAATAGGTAATTCTAAAGGCCAATTTACACGGCGATACAAGTTGCATGCGTCTTTAAGAATGATACAAATAATACCGTGTAAACTATACATTTTTTGTGTAGCATGCGACCTTTGGAAGTTGCATGATACACATTTTGGGATAGGACATGTTCAATTCAATGATACAAGTTGCATGCGTCTTTTTTATTTCAACCAATCAAAACCGTATAACAAAGGTCAGAAAGGGTCAAAACCGACACTAGTAAACAAAAGCACATGGTCAGGAAGTTTGGCGGTAATTGCGCAAAAAAAGTTTTTATCCTGTAATATATAAAGACGACTTCATTAAATGAAGGTAAATATTTTGGTATTTCTGTCTGTCCATAAATACCAGAAGTAGGCGTGGCTTTAAAAATCAATATCATGTATAGTATACAAGATACAACTGTGCAGGATACAGCATAACAATAAACGTATGGCCGTATACAAAAAACTACAATTGCAATATATGCTATGCAGTGAATCCCTTATAATGCATTGACGGTAGCAATATGAGAGTCATACCCGTTGCTAAAAACCGCAACTTTTAGTAAGGGTTAATCTCTCTGCTGGCGAAATAGAAGACCGCATCAGTGTTTCCTTTTCCTTTATAAAGGGGGGGGGGGGGGGGGATGACCATTTCTAGCAATTCCCTAAAGGCTGCTAGATCCATCCTCAAAAAGTTTTTCACTCCTTCAGGATCTCTGAAACTTCCTGCAACAATGCGTGATACGCACCATATTCATTTCTCCTTGCTATCCATGGTCTTACCCACGTTCTTCCTGCTATATTTCGTCTGAGCTGTTGAATAGACCATATCCGAGTTCTGGTATTTAGATTCACCAGTATCGTTTGTCCGCCCTACGTCACAAACTTGTCCGCCCCATGTGACCAAGAATGTGCTTCAAAAACATAATTTTATGACGTTTTAGGCCTTATGACGTGATGTTTTTCATACTGTGACGTATTGAAAAGTGGTCTGATAGATCCTGATATCCGAGCTCGGATATGGTCTATTGCAGCCATATACAGGGACAATAATGTCGTCTTCCAAAAGGTTCTCCATTTTGTTTACGTTTGGCATTGGGCTGGAATAAAGGTAAACATGAACGCATGCAACTTATTATTTTTTGTAATACCGTGTAAACGTTCGTGTATCATGATACAAAAGTTGCATGCTTTCAAGACGCATGCGACTTGTATCGCCGTGTAAATGGGCCTTAAGTAAACCAACAACTACAAAACACATTGCTTTTTGGCAAAGGACAAGGTGCGATAAGGGGTTGATTTGGCCCAAGATTTCAGTGAATTTCTAAGGTTCACCTCAAGATTTTCTTTCTTGTTCATTTCAAAGTTGAGGTCCCATTTATAGAAAAAATACGAAAGTTAGGACTAATGACGTCACTATAGGTACAGTTCTGACGTCATGAAAAGGCTACTTTTTAGCATTTTCATAGAAATATACTGAATTTGGCAGATTTTTGAACAATTTTCCTAGCCGGAAATACAGAGCACATTCAAGAACCAATTAGATAATTTACCAACTTATTGGTACAAATGAATTGAACCTCTCATATAAATATGTTTGTGGTTCTTTTATGTGCTCTATATTAGTAGTCAAAATTTGTCAAATTTATCATTTTTCGTCAAAGTCTTCAAATAGTCCCTTCTTCTTTACTCAAAAACTCGGTAATCATACATAAATATTTCAGAAGTGTTACTGTTTATTGAAAAGCCATACCCATTGAACATTTCAATCAGAAAATTCTGTGAAATTCAACCAAATTTATTTTTCTGGCCATATAAGGCCCTTATCCAGGTCCTTACTCCTTTTCAGCTCTGAATATCTTCTTGACAAAATTGGAATTCAGAATTTGATCCTAGGAGTTTTTTTTCAGTGTGATTGCAGTGTTCAGACACAATTATTATTATTATTATTATTATATAGCAAAAAGCATTCAATTTTTTTTATCATATAAATATAAGGTGTTGTATTTTCATTTGTACTCAGTATTTCAAAATACAAAAATGATTATTATAAGCAACTATATACAATTAGAAATATGAAAAAGAACTAGAGGCTCTCAAGAGCCTGTAGCTCACCTGGTCCATGGCCGACATAGACAGTCCAAATAACCACAGTGTTGAATGATATCATTTTTTTGTTTGTTAATAGACCTTAATGTAATATGGCCCACTGTGTCAGAGATGATCTTCCAATGAATTTCCCATAGGGCCCTATGTTCCCTTTTGGAACAGACGTTATGAACACATTTTTAAAAGGGACCACCGAAGGACTATTGTGTCCAAGTTTGGTTCTAATTGGCTATGTAGCTTTAGAGGAGAAGATGTTTGAATGCCTTCCCATTGGGTTTAATGTTAAACTTTGTTCCCCGCTGATGGCCCTCTTGGATGAGATGCAGACTTGCCAGACACATTTTTAAAGAGGACTAACCAAGGACAGTTGTGACCAAGTATGGTTCCAATTGGCCAATTAGTTTCAGAAATGAAGATCTTTGAATTTTTTTCCCATGAGGCCCAGTGTTAAGGTCAGAGGATACCAAATGAGAACAATTTCGATTGCCACGAAATTTTGCATATATACTCATTTTAATGTATTACATCAGAAAATGAAATTCAATTAGGGGGTCACCAAGCATTTTTCCGCGTTATTTTCAATCGAAAATGTCATTTTCAGTGCCAAATTTACAAAGGCAAATAGGGAAAATCCACAATTTGAGCTCAAAATTTCTTGTTTTTGTAACTTTTCTGTATGTCAGAATATAAGAATATGAACTAAAAACTAACATAACGTAGATATAGCCTGTAAAAGATGGTCTATACGACGAAAAATGTGTAAAATCGGCATGACGTTGATGACGCTATAAATGCATATCTTCATAACATGAAAATTAATGTAAACGTTTTTATCTCCTTTTGCTTACAAGGATTTGGTGTATGACGGGTAATTGATATTCAAAGAGAAAGGCATTTTTTTGTAACTTTTTTTTACTTTACCCTATGGAATGGGGATTGGGGCTGGTGCAGTAGAAAAAGGCAAGGATTGAGAGTTCAGAGGACTGGAAAGACAAAAGCTAGTTAAATAAAAAAAGGAAACACATATAGGAGAGGACGAATAGATTGCAAAGGGGAAATGTAAAGAATGCAATGGTTATAAAACAATAGGGCATCAATGCGAAGGAGAAGATCGGTTAATTACAAGCTGTCCGTCCTTCGAAATTTGACGCTTGAAAATGCATATTGGTCAAAACTGATACTACATATATATACACTTTTAATGTTATTTACCAAAACCCGGTTGTTTCTACATGAAAATACAATGAAACGAATGAACATTTAATTTACTTTTTCGTCCGTTTTTCCGTAAGTTTTGTGTCATCATTATCTTTTTCTTTTTATGAGGGATAATTTTACAGTGAAATTAGATTAAAATGGTGTTGCAGAAGGTTTTTCAATTTTATACTAGTTGCATATTTGGATTTCATCTCTGTAAAAATTGCATACCTTTCCCCTATTCCGACATGAAATCTCTAATTTTGATTGCTTTGATTTTAAAATCAAATTCACTTTAGTATGACAGCCGATGAAATTAAAAAAAAAGCATTTGAACAACATGCGCTATGTGCGTTGAAAAACCGTAACGTCATGATCGATAACTCTTGACGTAACGTCATTTGGTATCCTCTTACCTTAAGCTAAATTCCCATCTTGGATGAGATGAGAGCATGTGAGACAATTTCTATCATGAGGATCAAATGGAGTTCTTGACATGATGAACATTTTTGCATCTAAAACTTACCAAATCGTTTTTTGAAATACTAGTATAAGGTGAAATGTATAAAATTACGAAAATTTGACAAATAACGGGCAATTACTCCTAAATGGGCATTCAGATTTTCTTCAAAGTTTCCAGGAAGGTAGATCTTTATATGCTCAACGTTTTTGCAATTTAAAGTTGACTCTTTGTGTTATAGTTTTTTTTACATAAAAATAATTAAAAGTTTGAAAATATAAAGGAAAAAGGTCAATTAACCCGAAACAAGGCATCAGATTTTCTTCAAAATTGCAGGACAGGTAGATCTTGTCATACAGATCACTTTTTCGTCACATAAGATTTTTATATCTGTAAAAGTTTTTGAGTTATTTGCCAAAACAGCAATTTACCCCTATGTGGTATTTGACGTAACGACAGCCATGTTGTTTAGTTCTCGGACTAATCGAACACAATTTTGAGTCCAGATACCCTTCTTATGATTCAGGACAATGTTGGTTAAAATTGGCTCAGTGGTTTAAGAGAGAAGATTATTAATAACGTTTCCACTGGGTTCAATATTGAGCAATGTTCCATACTGGCGGCCATCTTGGATCTGATGCGGACTTGCCGGACATATTTTTAAGGGGAACAAATAAGGACATCTGTGACCAAGTAGGGTTCCAAATGGCCAAGTAGTTTCAGAGAAGAAGATCTTTGAATGCGTTTAACATAGGGTCCATTTTTAAACTAAGAACATAGGTTCCAATGTAAAACTAAGTTCCTTTCTTGGGGGCCATCTTGGATGATGTACATGCAAGTCAGACAACCTTCACCATGAAGATAAAAACAAGTCCTTGACATGCTACTTATTTTTGTACTTAAAACTCAACTGTGTTTCAAATCGTTTTGAAATATCAGTCAAATGTATAAAATTGAAATTTTTACAAATAAAACGCAAAACTCCTATATGGGAATTCAAGTTTTTTTTCAAAACTTCCAGGTGGGTAGCTCTTTCTATGCTGAACATCTTTTCAATTTAAAGCTGTTCTCTATCTGTTATAGTTTTTTGGATAAAAAATAAAAAAATTGAAAATTTTGAAAATTTTACGGGAAAAGGGCAATAACTCTAAAACGGGTCATTATATTTTCTTCAAATTTCAGGGCAGGTAGATCTTGCCATGCTGATCACTGTTATCCTGTCATTTTTTTTTATTTCTGTACTGTCTTTTGAGTTATATGCCAAAAACAGCAATTTACCCCTATGTGCTATTTTTAGTAGCGGCAGCGATGTTGTTTGGTCCTCAGACTATTCGAAGACAATTTTGAATCTAGATACCCTGATCATAATTCAGGCCAAGTTTCGTTAAAATTGGCCCAGCGGTTTCAGAGGGGAGGATTTTTGAAAAAAATTACGACGGTCGGACGCCGACGGACTCCAAGTGATTGCGATAGCTCACATGGCCTTTTTGGCCAGGTCAACTAATAAACAAGAGGCTCGTTTTTTATCGTTCACCTGGACCATGGCCAATACATAACTTCAAATCAACTTATATGTTAAAGGGTCTCATTTTCAAACTATGTAACTAAACATTTATGTTATATGATCCAACTTTAATTTAACTATTTTCCCTATTGCATGCCATCTTGGAAAAGGGATGGATCTGCAGGACACAATTTTAAAGAAAATTAAGTATTGTGCCAAAGTTTATTTCCAACTGGCCAAATGGTTTTAAAGAAGAAGATCTTTGAATGTACTCCCATATTAAACTTTGTTTCCCATTGGTAGCCAAAATTTGCATAAGGTGCAGACTTGAAGGACATCTGTTTTGAAGGGGACCATCTAAGATACATTGTGACTAGCCAAGTTGTTTCAGATAAAAAATTCTTTGTATG
>MJUU01040780.1:68332-133835 GCA_002080025.1 Modiolus philippinarum
TGCTGATGAGGAATTAATTTCCGAAATGGCCATACAGCTCATTTAAATTATTGCAGTTAGAGTTAACATATGTGTTATGATCTCATGTTCATTTACTCCATATCCTTTCGTAAATTTTTTAAGATTTACCCAAATATTCTTCATTTGAACGTTTTTAAATTGGGCTGAACACAACCCCAACTGTACATGTGCAATCATATTTGAGAGAGTAATCCAAACAAAACCCACATCACAATACAATTGAATGGAAAATAATTATATTTTGATAACTTGCACATTTGCAACTTTGGTCCGCCTGGTTCCTTGTAGGAATATAAGGGCATTGCCAAATCTGATTGCATGTTAATGAACGCTTATTAAAAAAAATTATATCCCAGTAAAATTCGATAAAAAATATAAAAATATATGTATTTTTGGCCTTTTTGACCCCTAATAGCTCAGAAACGGAAGTGATATGCAATATCCGTATGCATACTACAAAAAGCTTATATCAAGAAGAATCAACAGAGAAAAAATCCAAGAAATCTAATGAAAATTAAACAAAATGGTGATTTGAACATTTGCAATTTTGGCTTGGTCTACCTCGGAAACGCACTTTTTTGCATGCTTCTGAATACTTTTGTCAAGAGAATTCATAACAAACAATCCCCAATAAAATCCGATATTAAAAAAGTAAAAAAAAAATACATACTAAAAATCTTGAATATCTTGAAAATGTTGGCTTCTTCGACCACTTGTAGATAAAAATGTTAGAGCTTCACCAAATCCCTTCTCATACTACCGAAAGGTTACAAAGAATTAAAAAAAAATCTAATCGATATCCGATGTAGAATGAAAATTTTAAGTAATCCGCACGTTTGGAATTTTGCTCCGTTTGGCCCCTCATAGCCTAGAAAGGAAACCAATTATCAAAAATCTGATCACTGAGCGCTATGGGAATTTTTCAGAAATAAAAGTGACAACAAAAGTCCGAATCGATTAAAGGAAGAGACCAGCAAGGAAAATCCGTATAACATTCGACTGAATCAGGGGAACACAATCCGACATAGAACATTTTTGGCAAGCCGTCATATTCCCGACTTGGAACGGGCATTTTATAAATAAAATGGTGGGTTAAACCAGGTTTATTGATGCATCAACCTCCTGCTTATATGACGACTAATATAGCTTCTGTGTGCCCAGATTGTGTTAAATGTCAAAGCCATTATATTGTCAGGGCGCACTACACTATTTCAATACGCCAATGTTTGACAGACAAATAGTACTATGAAAAATAGTGCCTTTTCATTTGTAGTGACTCCAGCCAATTGATACATGTTATAATCGGCAAGATCATAGAATATTTCTAGTTGAATGACGGAGAGCAAAGAACAGTTGAAAAAAACATGATTAAGTTGCATAACAAGCTAGAACGGATCGAATGAAATACGACCAAATACCGAAAATTCTCTGTTGCGACTATGTACAAAATTAACCGGAACGTTTCAATTCAATTTTATTTTCTTATTTGACCATACAGCATATGGTTTAAATATATTTATTTTATCGTGTTGGTGATCTGTTAACGGAAAACAAGTTCCCGCACCTAGGAAAATTAATTTCTATATTATTGGAATTTTTGAAATCCCGGAATTTAACATACGAGTCAATGGGAGGCCGAATTAGTGGTGTGCCTCGGATCCTGTCAAAACCTAGAATTTTTCTCTAATAGGTAAAATGTTTTTGTCGTTCGATGTACAAGCCTAGTCTCATACAGGTAAAATATTTTTGTCGCTCGGTGCACAAATCACGCTACAGTTGCAAAAAGAGAGAAACATCAAGAAAGAAGCCAAAACTTAAACAAAACCGTCTTCAATGAAATTGGAAATAGGAATTGAATATTTATCAATCAAATCTTGATATCGTCCAATAAATTTCTTCGGAAAAACTATTAATCTGCATTTCTCGAAGCCCTGATTTAAAAGTTTACGAATTAAACATCTGTGTCGTTTTAAAAAAATCTTAATAGTGACTACATGCTCTAGCGTAACGGATTAATTGAGAAATAAATACTCCATACGATGGGGAAGACGGAATATTACTGTCGAGGTGTGGAAAGTTTACAATATCAAAATTGAAATCGTCTCTTTTGTCATAAATTGGTGTGCTGAGGTTGCCACTGTCGTGTAAATCTAAAAACGAAACAGATTAAAAAAATAGTAACTGCATCAAAATCGGACTAAAAAGAACATTTTTTCTTAAAAATCCCCTCCATTGTTGGCTAAATTTATCCCATTAACGGTACATGCAATGCTTAATTACTTGACATACTCCAGCTTTGAAAGTGGCCATGGGCACGCTGTCATAAATCCATCAAATTCTAATAAATAAAAAGTTTTCTACAGCCAAATATGAAAACACCCAATACATAACTTTCCGACTAACCGATACGATTGTATCTTTATATTAAAAGTGCCCGGATGGAGGGTAATCCCAATAATGAGCGAATGCGTGAACCCGACAGGAATGCACTCTAGTACCAGTTTCCCTCATATTTACGTCATAAATCACAAAAGAGCTCCTATCTCGAAACGCCCGTATTAGGCCCTTTTTGTCCATTTTTTAAACGGGCTGTGACCCAATAAGCAAACCCAGCCTCCCTTTTCTGCCGAGAAACACTTTAAAATTTCATAAGAATTGATAACATAAAACCCGAGTCATCGACTAAAAACAAAAGTCTACAGATCAAGAGAACGACGACGACGATTACAACGATGAAGACAGCACCATAACATACGATCTCAGTTTTATTCCGGTCGTATAGTAAGTACACAAATATTTAAATGATTTCAAATCATTTCATTGTCACCACTACATCATAGATAGTATGAAATGTCGGTGTCGCAAATGACATTTTCAGCTAATGTACGTCTTCCCGGATTTGACATTTCCGATTCTGACTTAACCTTGGATTAACCCACTGACAGTGTGAAGGGTGCTGTTCAGAGCAGGACATGCTAACCTTTCCGAAGCACTTACATTCAGTCTGAGTTTTTGAGTGCCTTTGATTTTATTGTTGTATTTGTAGTTTTTGTGTTTTTTGGTTGTGTAGTGTCTTTGGTTTTACTGGTGTTCTTACTTTTGCCTGGTATCTGGACTTTGATTTATGTAATCTTGTTCTTTGTTCCTTCGTTGTATTTTTTTAAAATCTGACCTTTAATCACTCATTGTTTCCATAAGCCAGTAATAAAAGTCTCTTCGCGACGGCATTATGTAAGGATTTAGGATTTATTTAAGCTTTGGAAAAGAAAAACAAATTAAACAGTAATGATTCATCTGAGGCATGCATACTCAGCAAATGATTATCCATGTAGCTGCAGGCCCAAATAGAAACGTCAAAACCACAGAAACGCCCTTTACACTTGCGCAACCTTGAATGGAATACGGAAAAAAGGGTAAAGGTATACCTAGTCTAGATCCCTAGATCTTGAAGTTTAAATATCAACTTTAGAACAGCAGGGTAAAAAAATCTGACGCCATATAAACCAGACAAAAACAAAGACAATGCATATAAACGGTTTAAATACAACACGATTTAAAATAAATGCAGAAGAACTGGAAGATGTATAAAAATTTACATCCATGGGCAGTATTGTGAGTAATGATGGCAGCACAAAGACATAAAATGCAGAATTGGAAAAGCGGGTGTTTTTAAGACCTTACGCCCAATTTGGACTTCATCATAAATTTCAATTAACACCAAGCTTAAAATCTTTAACTCCAACGTAAAATCTGTGCTACTATACGCCTCTGAGACCAGGGGAACAACAAAATATTTATTTATTCCGATAGTTTTATAGATAAATCCGTTAAACCTTTTGTTTCACTTCTGAGTGACTGAGGGTTGCTTTCGTTTCCTATCTTTCTATATACCATTATTTCCACATCGGTTATCAGAAATAAAGTGTTCAAGTGTAGAAAAGTAATGTATGAGAAGATTTTAATTTTTTTAAAAACAGGTGCGTTTTATTGTACACACCATCCTTTAACATAGACTAAAAAAGAAATCTTTTTTGAACGATAGCCTTTTATGGCACACAATAGTAAACAAAATAGCGAAATGTCTAGTATTTCGCACGAATTTATCGAAACTAGACTTTTATTGCAAGTGATAGTCACAAAAATGCGAAATACCAAAAACTAGTGTTTCCAAATTTCGCACCTGCTATTTTGTACGAAAACAGAAGTTTCCGATCGAAAATTATTTTGAGAAAAACCTTGAATTTTGCAAAAAAAATGCTGTTTCCGAAAGTCATAGTGTATGGGAAACGGAAATTGCAATTAGGTATTAAAAGCTCATCTAATCAGAAGAGGAAACCCAAATTGAACCAATCACAATTGCTGATCATTTTTATAGCTTAAAATGTTAAATTTTTTTATCCAGTTTCCTAAAGTTTACTTACCACAAATAATTTACAGAGTTGAATGGTGAAAAAATTCATTGAATTTGGATGAGAAATGGCTTGACACTATTTTTGCTAAGTTCTAATGACCTTAACCAACATTTAATTAGGCCATATACTACATAAATCAAAGTCTCTGGACTTTGATCTATGTAATCTTGTTCTTTGTTCCTTCGTTGTATTTTTTTAAAAACTGACCTTTAATCACTCATTGTTTCCATAAGCCAGTAATAAAAATCTCTTCGCGACGGCATTATGTAAGGATTTAGGATTTATTTAAGCTTTGGGAAAGGTTTTCATTTATATTTGAATTGGGTTTAATTAGACTTTCACCAGTATTATCAGTTTCATCATGTAGGTCTGTTTTAGTTTTGAAGGACGCCGGAGTTCTCTGAGAGAACCACAGAAAATATGCAGGTATCACCAACGTTTACAGGTCACCGTTTTCATTATTTATAAAGCAGTTCGCGAACTGGTAGTCTATAGTAATAGAACAGATAAACTAACTATAATTAGCCATCAGGCCAAGTAATAATGCATTTCTGAGCATGCATTTAAATCTTAATAATAAGGGAGTAGTTAAGCATCATGATCTTGACATCTGTTAGCTATGCAAAGTACGTACAAGAACATGTAAAATTGATTTTATTATAAAAAATAATCGCAGTTATCATACAAACATACAAAAGCCTTAAAAAGCATACAAAGAGACTATATCTCTTAATAATAAAATTCGCAGAGGAATACTAAACATGATTACCAACATTCAACACTGAAATAAAAATAACATTTTGCTGCGTTCACAAGGACGTTTTATTCGAATTGAATTTGATTTCGATTCGAATTAAAATCCGTATCCTGACAACACGCGTGTCATTTTTTAATTCGAATTTATTACAACTTAAGGTATAAATCTGTTTTCTAATGCGATAGCTCAATCGAATTGACTAATTCGAATTCATTTCGATTTGCGTGTAAACGCAGCACTAAATAACGAAAACACTAGAGACTTTCTTAACAGAAGTAGACTTTCATAAATAAAATTGTTTATTGCACTATTAATTCCTTCTATTGTTTCATCCATTCAGATTCCATGTTACGACTTGTAATTGTCTTACATGAAAAACAAAATAAAAAATGGTCATGACGCATCAAGTTCTCTTTTTATTTAGATGGGGTGCCTTATTAATGGAAGATTGACTTGCATATCGTGAAGGTTTTCTTCGTTAATCATAAATCCACTTGATGGTTTAGAATAAGTTAACTAGGGCAGTGCTTTGTAACTTCCATTTTCAATATTTTTGTTGTCCTTTTTTAATTCAAAATAAAGTGAATTTTCAAACGATTGTGACGATGATGGTTGACTTGTTCCAGTATGTGGATTGGGAACCTCTTCCTTATTCTCTTGGTCACCCAATCTAAAAGACACAAATAAAGAAGTATTTGTAATATCTGAGTGTTCTACTAGCGTAAAAACTACAACGAGACTTTTCATTATAGCATTATAACAACTGAACGTGACTAGTATGGTATACGGAACAGGACAGCTCCCTCTTCCAAAGCACTTGACGTCACTCTCTGACATCGAGAGAGTTCATTTGTCAGATCAGGGGTTCATTCGTTCATATTTTACGTGTAACCGTTAGAAATTTCCATTCAAAGGAAATCCAACATAAGAAGTTATATATATGGATTCACATGTATGGTACCAATGGATGAGCCATCCTTGTTATTTTACAAGACACCCAATATTATTACTCTCGGATATTGGAGTCAAGACTAATGGCGTCTTGAAATGAGTATCCTTCACTCATTGTGAAATTTGAAATTCTGATTTTAGCGTAACTTTAACCAGCAAAAGAAAATTTGGGTGCATTTCAAAGAAAAAACTTAAAGTAGCTGGATTGCTCTTTGTTCAAGGGCGGACTCCGACCTGTCGTTGGGTGTGGGGTTTTCTCACCGTTCATTGAAGATCTTATGGTGGCTTTGAGTTGTTATTACTCCCCTTTGGGTCGTAGTCTCTTTGACACATTCCCCGTTTCCCTTCTTTTTTCTATTATAACCTTATTATATTATGAAAGAGGTGTGTTTAATTAAGAATGAAGGGATAAGGAGTAAATGCAATGAGACAAAGTCTCCAAAAAAACATGGTAAAACCAAGCAATGGAACAAGGGTTTTATTGTTCTTTATCTTGAAGTCACCATGAGGCCTTCAACAATGAACTTTGCTCATACCTCAGAGTAAGTAAAAGACTGCCCCTAGCCCCAGATATGCTTTTTAAGTTTGTGTGGTAATTTATTGTCAATGAAACTGATATTCTAGTGACACAATTTTGAAAAGAAGGCTTCCAGCGCAAAATACAAATTTCAGGACTATGGATATCATAGCCAGCGTCGATACTGAAACTCGGAATAAAACAGTGCTAGTTTGAACTTTCCTATATAACATGATTTAAAAATAAGTTTTGGACCTTGGTGCTGTAGTTTTTCTATGAAAAGACGAGTTTTCTTGGTAATTTTCGCGATTGTGTTATTTGGCTTTGAACACCCTATCGATGTATATTATTGCAGTTGGAGTTAACATATATGATATGGTCTCATGTTCATTTACTCCATATCCTTTCGTAAAATATAGTATAAACAGATAATATGTCAATCAAGCATATGGAATTTCCCGGGTTCAGGATATCAGCAGTCGGCCGGTTACAAAATAACGCAATTTTTTCTGTTTTTTAGAGTCTTGCCCAGCTAGACTCAACAAAAATCAGTAAGTTTTCTTGGCTTTTTGTATTTTGGATGCTCCAGTGACTAGATTTACACAGCAAAATTAATCCTACGTATTTGCATGTAGAATCACCTTAACCCCTACTCAGGGTGATATTAGTTTCAATGTTATAATTCTGTTCTTTAGTTAGTTGATGTCTCATTCTCCAGTATTTAATGTCTCTTGGTTTGCTTTATGTAATGAACGTATCTTGTTCCTCCAGTATGCTTTTATCTATGACGAATGGCTATCCTTATTGTTTATAATTATAATGACGAATAGCTTGTATCTGAATTTTCGGCCTGAACTTCTAATTTTGTTAGTACATTATATAATTAGCAATACATGTAACTTCTACCCTGGAAGTAAAATTTTTTAATAGCGATTTGTCAAATTTTTTTATGAATTATCACAGCAAAGACACCAAGGCAAATTTTGCTGGAAAGGCGGCCTGTTTTCATATAGACAATTGCATCGACCATATATGGTTGAATGAAATAACAAAACACAAAATGTCATAATTTCTTTTAAAATGGGAGGTTAAACTCCGAGTGAGTTTGAATATAGAAAACATGTTTGTGAGAAAAAAATCAAATGATACTAAGGTTATGCCAAGATTAATATCGGAGAGCTTTGTTTTAAGGGTATTAATTTGCATTGTCATATAAATTTCTAAAGTATACTGGTCTTAGCGTTGTTCGAAATCTTCCAATGAATTCCGCTCAAACCGGTGCTAGGAGCCGTCTTGACATTTCTTTGAGGTATGAGCAAAACTCATTTCTGAATGCCCAATAGCGACTTCAATGTGAATTGCAACAATAAGAGTTTTGTTTCATTGCTTTATACAATGTATTTGTAAAGACTCCGTCTCGTTTGCATTTACACCGTAACCTTTCTATGTTTATTGAGAATCGGGGAAGTAGCTGATCTAATAGATCAGATCTATCAATAAGGATGAACAGTTGGCTTCACATCTACGCCGGCTAGATGGTAGAAAAAACTATTAAAATTGCATCACCTTCTGCATAATTACTTACTTTTTATGTTTGTATATTATAAAGACTCCTACTGCAACTATCAGACAAACTATACCAATAACTAGAATGACTATCACATACCAATAATCATGCATGAATCCACCATGAGCCGGCTAAAAACAAAATAAAAATCAAATAGCTAGTTTAATTAAATAGTTTGAGGAAAAGAATGCAAATAAAATGGAACAAAGACACAAATGTCATTGTTGCTTTTACAACATTGGATTATAAAAATTGGGAAAATAAAATAAGTTGAACATCTCCAATTTTTAAAAGAAGCATGTCAAATTTCAAAGATCAGCTTATGAGAGTTGATTTCTAAACAATAAATGGTATACTCAACAAAAGAAGAAACACACCACTTATTTAACGGTGTTCAGCACCCTAATATGTCAAGAGCTATCGGTTCTTTTTATTTTTTTTTAAATTTTCAAATGTAGAGAACAAGCAACTCGACCCTTCTCACAAATTTAAATTTTAGTATTTGTTCTCCATCAGCTTTTACACATATCTGGGTTATGGATTTCCAAATGTTTGATTTGATTTGATCTGCACTGAAGACACATAAGTTGTCGAAATGAACATATGCAAAAACTAAATTTACAGTAACTTCGGTATTTTGTTATTTATTACCACTGGGCCGATGCCCCTGTTGGTAGAATGTTAGTCCGCAAGGATACTCACCAACCCAGTAGTCAGTACTTCGGTTTTGACCCGAAAACCAAATTAATTGGAACCTTGCAATATCTAATTTTTACAAAATTTTGTTTAAAACTAAGGAGTATCTCCCTCATGTATAGCTCTGTCTTTAGCTTTTTTTTTTGGCTTTTCTATATAGATCCTTTTGGTTGTTTCTTCTCTATCAGTTTTTACACATATTTGGGTTATGGACTCCAAATTTTTGATTTGATCTGCACTGAAGAAACATAAGTTATCGAAATGCGTATATGCAGAAAAAAAAATGTAACTTTTGTTATTTAGTTAAAGCAACGGTTTCTATTTCTAAATGTGCTCTTCTAGAAGCACGAACGGTTCAAAACATCAATTTTCAATCTTTTATGAACAAAATGTTCATATATATTTAGACATGTATTTACACACATTAAAAAATCGATTCCTCGTTGTCTAATATATAATTACTGTTCTACACCCATATACACATCATATAGACTGAATATTGCAGTAGGTTTTTTCTTTTTTCGCTCTCTTTAATTGTGTCAAATATCATTTTGCTTTTGAAATAATGCAGTTTAATTTAAGCATAGGTACGAATGTTCTCATATTTTTAATGATATAGTATTATACTTCTAGTATTCTTAGTATTTTAGATGTTTCCTTCTTTGTTTGCATGAGTAGGAAAGAAACTTACATGTTCCGTGTCATCATGAGAATGGTCAGCGTAAGGCTCCTCCCGTATGACAGGCATGTGTATATGCTGTTCAATTACAGATAAAGGTGTATGGTCAAGTATATGCTGTATGAGAGTTCTGTTGATGTTATGTGTACCATCTCTTGCAGAGTCGATGATTATCTTACTAACGATGTCCCTGAGAATTTGTCATAAAGAAAATTTGATAAGGTTATTTACGCAGCAGTTCCCGAGAGTTCTATAGTTTCATGTTGAAAACATCCATTTGGTAATAAAATACATACTGAACTGGTTTGTTGATTTAAAGTGGAAAATACCGACAATTTGCTACTTTGGAAAAGTTGAGTTTCTTTTCTGCAAGTCTGTTTTTGCAAGTGTGTTTTTGCAAAGAAAGTGAGTGCTATTTGTCCAAAAACTGACTTATACTTTTGACTAACATTACTTGCAGTTCCACAAAATGAGTGCTATTTGTCCAAAAACTGGCTTATACTATTGACACACATTAATTGCAGTTCCGCATACAATTTAATATTATTTCGGGTTGCTTTATATAAATATTCTGCAATTATATGCATGGAAATTTCCGCCGCTCCAAATACCTTTTTTTTCTTTTATCAAGGTATTTAGATGTATGCTCTAAATATTTTTTTCTTAGATATGGTATGATATGAGATTATATCTTTATAAATTCTAAAACTTAAGGGCCAAATGACAAAACAACTCTCTCCAACGTTGTTTTATCATTTGCTATATTTGATGTTACTGATCATTCGAATTTCGCATGGTTTATGCGTTTTGAAACATTTTTTGAAATTGTGGATTTTCCTTTTTTTGGGTTCTGCCGATGAGGAATTAATTTCCTAAATAGCCAGTTGGAGTTAACATATGTGTGATTGTCTCATGTTCATTTACTCCATATCCTTCCGTAAAATATTTTATTCAAGAACACGGGTATCAGACTGACAATAAAGCAAATATAAACACGTTATTTAAAAGTCGTTTGTTTTCGCAAATATGGCGTTAATTCACCGACTTGTAAACAATAATCATATTTTTTAAAAATTAATACCGGTCAACCTGCAGACTACTCAAGGCAATGAAATACGACCAAAACGCAACAATCAAATGTTGATAGCTCTTAATATATGTCACAATATATAATCAAAAAGTGATCTTTTAAATATTTACATGAAATACAAAAAGTTGACACGGGTTTCGTTTATATGATTCAGAGAAAAAAATCTGAGGGAAACACCATTTTCGTTAGAATAAAAGGGCGAAATGTGTCATATGAAGCAAATGTCGCTTTGACTTAACCACCCCCCCCCCCCCCNAAAAAAAAAAAAAGAAAGGAAAGGATCAAAGAGCTACTATCACAATACTTTTCCTTACCTTACCACACCAGAAATAAAAGGTGCATAAGGGAGCAAAAAAAAATCAGCAATTATGCTTAATATGGAGTTTTCTCTTATTTTCTAGTTTTCTGTCGCTTTTGCTTGGAATATAGAAAGAGTACAATTATTTTTAAATTGTGATATGTGTGCCGTCATTTAATCATTCAGAAGTTTTTACGTCTTATAGATTAAATATTGATAGCCGTTTCATTGTACATGTCCATGATTGTAGTTGTGATATTCGTGATCATTTTTGAATATGTACACGTCCTGCAAAAATAGAACAAAATCAGGAAACATTAAAAAAGACTCGAAATACTCATTCATCGAAATTTCATTTGTTTTGAAATATTATGTGATGATCTAATACTAAAACATGCAAAGTCGTGCTCTTTATTCCGTTGTGAATATAATTGAATTTTCTTGTACAAAATCGGATATAATTCCAGTGAAAATTCAGCATTTGCCAAAATAACAAATAAGCTGTTGCTTCTTATTCATTGCTCTGCTCTGCTTAGTTTTATCGAAAAAATAATTTTATTTACCACAGAATAAAAATTTCAAAGGATGTTTGAATTACATAAATGAATATTTACCCCTGGCGTGTCTTCTCAACTTCATATTTCAAAGTGAGATATAGTTGATCTTTTATGGCCATTAAGGCATACAGTAAGTCTCTAAGTCCTTTACCTACATATTCTTTATTATTTTTATCAACTCTTCCTCTTACTGTTATTGTTGCTTTCTTTTCAATGGCTATAGCTAAAATACAAAACAAATTCTACTTTAAAGGGGTTCGCTAATCCATTTGAAAATAAATAGGATTTCAATTAAACGTGATATTTGTTAGAAAATTAGATAAGAAGAACTTTCAGTGAAAAAATCGAGGTTGATGATCTCGTTTTTGAGGTACTAGTGATTGAAAATTTGGCGGGAAACTTAACTCCTCGGATTTTTCATAGGATTAAAATTAGCAGGGTTTAACCATAAATGAATGAGACAGAATTAATAAAATTTAATGAATTTTCTACACAACGCTCATAAAGAAATTATGGGAAAAAATAAGAAGGTCCATGGGCAAAAAACTTTCAAATGGATAAAACCCGAGACTTCCAAAAATCTGACAGAAATCCTAAAACATGAGGAGCGATCCTCCTTAACAGATATCTTCAGCAATAGAACAATTTAAGCATGAATTTAGTCAGTGTTTTTATTTCCGTTGTTGACGTCTTTGACTTTGTGTCTCTGCCGATCTCTTCTGTTCATCCTAGGTACTGTTAGGGTCATGATTTCACCTCTCGTATGCTATTCCGAATCAATTTGCCTAGCTCCTTATCTATTCATTTACCAAGGGTTTTGTTATATCAAAAACGGGTATCGTGTTTTTGCGTACATATTTATTGTCGTCATTGTTCTTGCTGTTTCGGTTTTCTCACTTTGTGCTTTTTCTCATGTTTCATCAATGCAGATAAAATCTAAACGTTTGGAAGATTATAAAATCAAAGAAGTTTGAAAACTGATAGAAAACAAAAATAGCCAAATGTGATCTAAATGGAAAACCAAAATCAGCTAAAGACAGCTTTGCTTTAGGGAGATACTCCTTAGTTTTAAATAAAATTTAGAAAAAAGATAGATATTGCAAGTTTCCAAATAAATCGGCTTTCGGGTCTGCATCGAAGTACTGACTACTGCATAGACTGGTGAATACCCTAGGGGGAAACAGTCCACCAGAAGAGGGGTCGGCACACATGATCTCACCCATGATTTTTATTGGGTCCGTGTTGTTCATCTTTGTGTGTGTGTCTTCATTTTTCTTTTCTGTGCCGTGCTCATGTTGTGTCTCTGTTTTTTTGTTGTTTCCGATGTTGCCATAGTCATTGGATTATTCGTTTTGGATTGACGGTTCGGCTCTCACTTGCTTTACTGTAAATTTAGTTTCTGCATATGGCCATTTCGACAACGTATGCCTCATCAGTGCAGGTAAAATTTAAACAATTGCAAGACCATAAACTCAAAGAAGTTTAAAACTGACAGAAAACAAATAAACAAATACGTTCTAAGTGGAACTTAGTGAATAAACTGACGTACGAGACAGGAAGGTTGGAGACTATAGCTATCAATAGCTGTAGTGAAGTTAAACTACAAGACTTAGGTTATGAATCGACCTTAAAGTTGAAGCAGTGAAAATAAAAATAATAAAAAGTGAGTACATTTTTGTATCATTTAGATTTTTTATGGAAGTTTCAAATAATTATCTACGTAAATAAATAACAAAATACCGAACTCATTGTTAAGTTATTTTCTGCATATGCGCATTTCGACAACTCATGTCTCATCTGTGCAGATCAAACCGAAAAAATTTGGAAGTCCATTAACCAAAAACGTTTAAAAGCTGATAGAGAACCAATAGATAAAAGGAACTAAAGAGAAAAGCCAAAATTCAGCTAAGGACAGAGCTATGCATGAGGGAGATACTCCTTAGTTTTAAACAGAATTTTGTAAAAATTTAGATATTGCAAGTTTCAATAAAGTAATACATTGTATGTCGTGTCAGCACCGAAGTATTTGACTACTGGGTTGGTGAATACCCTCGGGGACTAATAGTCCACCAGCAGAGGCATCGGCCCAGTGGTAATGAATAACAAAATACCGAAGTTACTGTTAATTTATTTTCTGCTTATGCGCATTTCGACAACTTATGTCTCATCGGTGCAGATCAAGCTAAAACATTTGGAAGTCCATTAACCAAAAAACGTGTAAAAGCTGATAAGTCATGAATCGTTATAATAGATAATATAAATAAATAAAACATAGTTAGATCTTACCTTTTTTATAGGTTGTAGTTTCAATAGGCTTCTTCGTAGAACTTGTAACGATTTCGGTAGTAGTCATAATTTCTTGTGTCCTTTGCTCTGTATTATTAACAAATAAATCAGTGGTACCACTAGTTGAAATAGATAGGTTCATATGGGTTGTTCCGTTATTTGACAAATCTATGGTCTCACTTTCATTTCTATTTTTTGTAGTGTTGACTTGAGCTATGTTGGATATTCTAGCCAAATCTTCCGTTGTGTTTAGAATTATTGTGCTATTTTGCATTGTGCTATTATGCATTTCACAAAATTCGCCAAAATATCCCGTTGGACATTTACATATGAATTGGGATAAGTTTGTAATGCATGTACCATTATTATGGCACTGAATGTTTGCACATATATCAAACTCCATGTCACAAGTTAGTCCAATGTAGCCATCAGTACAATTACAAACAACGTAACCTCGTACTATTTCACAGGTTCCATTATTTTTACACGTATCATTTTTGCAAGTAGCATTTATGGACTCTTTACAGTTTGGACCTAAAACAATATAATTAAACAAATTAATATGTATCAAATTAACTGTCGTGTAAAGAAAATTGCGCTATACAATGTATATAAAATGAGTACATAGTCATTCATTTTTGTCCCATGACAAATGCTATTTGACAATTTAATCTCAATATGTTTTTTTCTGTCTTGCAAATATATTGCTCAATTTGGGTCATGATGTCATAACTTTCTCATCAGACAAAAATACTAGTATCCCATGACCGTCTAATTAATCAAGGCTTCAAAATAATCCGTCTCATATCAGTCCCTTGTGAAAAAGATTCGAAGTTTCGGTCCGAACTCTGATTATAGATTCTTTTTTTTTCTTAGTACTGGGATGTTCATTTCTTTTACCTGTCTACGACCCTTTAATAGCAATTGCTGTTGAGATGCTACCGGACACTGCCACAATGGAAGGGGAGGTTTGGCAAGCCATAAAACCGGTTTATCCCACCATTTGTTTTGAAATGCCTGTACCAAGTCAGGACCATTGCGGTTGACAATTTTTTCGGTGGTTTCCACCTCCTTTGTCTTTTTGCCTCATGGGCTTTGGCTCTTGATAATTCTTTTCGGTAATTTTGTTATTACTCTCATTCGATACAGGCCTAATTTTCAATAATGATTTAATTTGTCGTTTCTCCTAGTACTGACACAGCAACAAAGTTTGGAGCATATACTTTTACCCTTTTTTCATTGTTCCGTCCTTTTGTTATTCCAAAACAAACAGTTTGTAGTTTTTAAAAGCCGCTTGATGATTGATTTTGTATACCCGATTTACAGTCCGAGCTTGATTTCCTTCATAATTTTGGTCAATTTTGCATGATATTTTCCCTATGCAACTTTAGAACTTCATAACACTAGGTTTCTAGATACATATGGAACCACCACCTAACGTATTGACCTGCTAACGTTATTGTTCTTTTGGTCTTTTTTCCTGACACTTTTTAACATTTCTGACTTGGTATTTGGTGTATGAGTTTACCTTGATAAATTACAAATAATGTTTTGAGTTTTATCATAATTCTTTCGTTTTTTACGATTGCTAAGTTATACGTTGACATTGGTATTTGTGACGTTCAGACACATCTTTATGTCAAGCATGTTTTCGTAAAACCGGCTTAAATAAATGAAATCATATACACTAATAGGGCATCAAAAACATAAACCAATCTTGAAGTCACTTCACCTTTGCACACTTTTCTGTAACAAAGTATCTTTGTCATTGTTTGTCCTTATGGCAATGGTTTCTATGAATCTTCCTTTATGATCAAAATCCTTTTATGACATTTGAAGTGTTTGATCACATTTTGTTGATAATATTATTCGTAGTTTTGAATGTTGCCATTAACAGATCATCGAATAATGCAAGTGTACATCATAAAGTCTGTTGAACTTAAGTGTTTTTAGGCATTTTTGACAATTTAATGTTTGAGGAAAGTGATAATAAGACCTTTAACTATAACATTCATTTTATGAATAGAAATGAATGAAAAGCCCAGACATTTAATTTCAGCTTCAGATAACTAGACGATGTACTTCTCTCAATAATCCAAGATTTGGAGAGTATCTACACAGGATCTACCCCTGTAAGCTTTAAATTAAAGAGACAACCTATACACCCAACTCTGTTTTATACAATGACCTTTTGTAACATCTACAATTATATGTACATGGACGTCTGAAATCTAGGCTGGGTCACAAACGTGATGATTTTGACTTCCATTATTTTTTCTTTTCTTTTTTTTTTGGGGGGGGGTCATATTGCTAGTGCTTTAGTTTTTAGTTATGTATTTGTGTGTTTGTGATTTTGCAGGTGTGTTGTGTCTTTAGTCTTCTGTCTTCTGGTGTTTTTGTTTTTTCCTTGTCTATACTTTTATTTATGTAATATTGTGCTTTGTACCTTCGGTATTACGACCGTTGATTTGGATTAAAAGCACAAAGTTAATTTTTCACAATCAGTGCAGGGAGTTTTACATTCGTATGAATAAATGATAGATAAAGTAAAATAAAGTTACAGTGGAGACGGAGTTTTCAGAAGCTGTGCTAGTTTCCGGATCCAGTATTGTACATAAAAAATTATGAGATATTTATAGATCTAATTCTTTATTTGATAATAAATACGTTTAAACTAAATGACAGATTACTATATAACTAAACGTAGGCAGTTTACATAACAGCTACTACATACAAAATCTACTTCATCACTTAATAAGATACATAATGTCTACATTCACTTTTTGTTATGAATGTATTTTAACCACTGTAAATATGAAACTTTTGTTTTAAGGTTATATAAAGGACATAAACGTAAGCAATCAATAAAAATTAAATATACTCTCAAAATGCAAAATAAGTGGAAAGATAATGACAGTATAACTATTAAATATGGAGACAACACCAAGAAAAATAACAAATACTCCGAGAAAGATGCACTTAATGCTAAAGCCCTGTGTTTGAAGAAGTTATATACTTTTATACACGTTTTTTTTTTTTTTTTTGCAGTTCTCCTCATGGTGAAAATTTAGAAGGATTTCAATGGAATCGTATATTACAAATTCTACGAAAGGTTTTACAAAAATAAATCGATTGCTGTAAGAGACGCATCAGTTTCCAACGATTCCAAAGCAAGAATGAATACTAATCCTGCACTCTATGAGAATCCCTAAAACATGTCAGGTTAAATGCTAAACAAATACTGTATCAAGTGCATAAGAGAATCGTGTAATGAAGTATCTCTGAAAAAAAAAACAACGACAGTAGAATACCGAAGAAACAAAGCACAAGATTACATAAATCAAAGTCCAGAGACAAGGCAAAATCAAGAACACCAGAAGACGGAAGACCACAAACATTACATGTCCACAAAACACACAACCACTACATATACAACACAATAAACTAAAGCACTAACAGTGTAACTCTCAAAAAACAGAGTGACATCAGTTGCTCCGGAAGGGTAAGCATGTCCTGCTATGTTTACAGCACCCGTCACACTGTCAGTGGGTCAATCCAGGGTAAAGTCAAAACCGGTAAATTCAAATCCGGGAAGACGTGAATCTAGCTGAAAATGTCAGTTTTCATTTTTGTGACACTGACATTTCATATCTATCTAGGATGTCGTGGTGACGGCCATAGAATTTCTGAAGGGACGAAAGTAACAAGGGCTGAACATATCCCTGACTCAGCAGTTTTTGTGACAGTGCTTTTGCTCTTTCCACAAAGTCACTGTATGAACTGCTCGCTCTACAGTAATGAATTAATTGTGAAATGTACACTCCATATGCTGGGGAGGTAGGTATATTGCTGCAGAGAAAGGGAAGGGACAGTACATAGATGATCTAGGTATTTATTTTAAGTCGTTTAGGTATTGTTTTTTGCAGTTCCATAATATTTTTTTTAGTATTTTTTCTTCCTATATATTCGTTTTTTTCTGCACTGATGAGACATAAGCTGCCGAAATGACCATCTCTACAGTACTAAATTCACTGAAATGTTATTAACTATTTGATTGGTAACCACTCGAGTCGATGCTTCTGTTGGTATAATGTTAGTCCTCGAGGATATCGCCAGCCAAGTAGTACAGTATTTCTAGGTGGATCAGAAAATATATCATTTGAAAGTAAAAAGTATTTAAAGTTGAAGCATCTTTTATCACAGTAAAGAGTATCTCCCTCGTGCAAACTATTCCCGGGTCTGAATTTAGTGCTACTTTCAATGCCTTCATGTAACTTGTTCTTTTATATGTTTAAGTTTTCTGTCTTCTAAATATTTGACATCATATCTGCACTACAGACATTATTTGTTGAAATGTCCATCTATAGAACTAGAATTTTGTATTAAGTTATAAATCCACATTTTTATCAAAAAATAATTTCAAGGAAAAAGTCAGCTTCGCTGAAAAATAGGTGTGCAGTATGATTGATTTTCTTATTGATAATATATTTGTCACATTTTGACGTGCTATTCATCAATAGCAAGTTAGTATACCAATGGGCACGAATTGTGTTCCTCTACTCGCAAACTTGTTTTTATATTCCTATGAGACGGAATTTCTTTAAAGACTCGTAAGAGATCATAAAATTAAAGATGTTAGATCCTTCGATCTTATTTATAGAATTGTTGATTATGATCTTCCCATTAATAACGCAACTTTCTTTTAATAAATCCCATCAATATATCCTCCAGAACTAGGGATACACTTGATCTACATTTTTGGACTAACATCTCGAATTTGACAAAAAAGGGTCATTTCACCACTAAACTTTACGATAACAGGGACGATTTTAATTTCAAAATTATCAATATCACTAATATGGAGAGTAATATTCCAACATCTGCTTACGGAGTGTATATTTCACAGTTCATTTGTTACGCGACAGATAGCACAAATTATACAGATTTTCCTATTAGAGATAGTTATCTTCAAGGCTGCCTTATTTATCAAGGCTTCAAAAAAATCCGTCTCATACGATCAATAAAAAAGATATTTAATAGATATCAGTCCCTTACCAAAAAATGAAGTTTCGATCCGACCTGTGATTTAAAATCCTTTCTACCTAATACTGGGATGATCATTTCTTTTTAATGTCTACGACCTTTCAATAGAAATTGCTACCGGACACTATAAAGCAATGAAAGGGGGAGGTTTAGCGCGCCATAAAACCGGTTTAACTCTTTAACACATCATTTCTTTTGAAATACCTATACCAGGTCAGGATCATTGCGGTCCACAATTTTCCGGTGAATTTCCACATTCTTTGTTTGCCCCCTTGGACTTTGGATCTAAACAATTCTATTTGGTATTTTGTTGTTGCCCCAATTCTCTTTATTTATAAAATTTATAACTTCGGGTATTTATTTGTCTTTTTCATTTAGGTCAGTAAAAACACATTGTAAAAAGAGTATCAAGGGAAAAGGTGGATAAAACAGTGTCTTAAAATCAAAAAGATAGAATTAGAATTTGATACTTGAGGGAGATCTTTTGACCATTCATTTGAGATAAATATAATCGATTGTTACCACTATTGAAGGCTGCCTCATCACATTAGTTTTAAATTCTTATTTAATTATTTTTTGTATCTATAGTAATAACTTTTCATATGTTGCATGTAATAAACAAAGAAGGGAGATTTTCATGACTGTCGTTATCGAGAAAAGCATTGATTTAAAATATTTTTGTAAGTGATGCTAAAAGGTGGGATGATTTTTGGACATCGGATTTAACAGTGGTGCATACCCAAAAGATTTTCTCACAAGTCGATCAAACTCACATTCCTCAGTTCATGGCAAAATTCATTCTGATCAAAGCATGTGGCAATATTTAGTTCTTATAAAAACTTGTGAAATATGATAATTTTACCCCATTTAAAAAATCGTTCATGTCATATATATTAGGCATGCTTGTACAAAAAAAATATATATTAGATGTAAATCATTGTTTAAAATAGTCGTTATAGACCCTCTGGAACTAAACTTACAAACATTTTTCAGTTAATGTGTAAAGTTCTGAATTTTGCACATTTTACAGAGTCAAAATACGTCCCTGGCGTCCTTGATCATTCCTCTATATTTACCCTGAAATAAAGTTGTTTCCTCTTACATCTAATGAATACTTACCCGTTAGTCCATCTGGACATATACAGTCATATCCATATGTGGTATCTATACAAGATTGACTCTCATTACATGGGGATTTCAGACATTCATTTACACCATTCTCATCACAGTACTCTCCACTCCAACCTTAAAAGGACGTAAAAATACCAATGTGTTTATCTCTACACTTTTATTGAAAGTTTTTGTATTTTTGTTCTATAAAATGCTCAAAGTGCAATGACAGTCCTAAAGTTATTTTATTGAACATTTCAGTTAAATAAGGATTTGTGTATTTTTTTACTTTATTCTGCTGCCTTCTTTTGAGAATATTCACAGTCTAAAAAATGCTACATTTTGTCATGACCATACTTATTCATAAAGGATATAAATACATCATTGTTGTTAAATTTTTCTTCTGGTTATTGTTGGCAAAAATATTGATTAGCTTCTAAATGCTTTACACCATAATATTGGCAGTATTTGGCATTGCACAATATCATGTTCTTCTTTTATAATTGATGATGTTGCTATACGAAATCTATTTAGAAGTATTTCAATTGAAGTTTCATACGTATATAAGAAGGCTTGATATCATAGTCAACGGAAATTATGTCCTTAGCTGCGAGCATTTGTTCGGACAGTACCCGTGTGTATTGTCTTCATGTTTTATGTACTTCATTGTAAAGGTAGTCGTCTTGATAATTGGACTTTTTTCTAGCCATTCACCACACATAAGGGGAGGGTTTGGAGATGACCCAACCGCAATTTTTGCGCCTGTCCCAAATCAGGAATATGTTGGTCATTGGCTTGTCTTAGTCTTCTTATAAAATTTTAGTTTCTAGATATTTGGGTTATTGTATGTGGTTTGTTTCCATTGATTTATTCACTTTTTTACCTTTTGGGGGCCACTTAGGGCTTGCTATATGGTGTGAGTTCCTCACTGTGTTGAAGACCGTACAGTGACCCCTAGATGCTTTATTTTGGATCGTTTTAACATGGATATGGGATGTTGTCTCCTCGAAATTTACCCCATTCCCTTTCCTTTTCACATAAATATATCACCTAACGGTTCAGTTTCATTGTTCATATAAGCAACGGGAATAATTTGAATGATTGATGACCAAAATCTTGTCTTTTAACTCATTTAACTTAGTGTGGTAATAAAGAAATAACAGCTCTGTACTGAAAAATATGTACAGAGCGCAAGATATATACAACATACCAGCATATATTTTAATATCTCAAAATCATAAAAAAAAAACGCAACATTGCGTCAAATATACATCAGAAAATTATTAACTTTATCAACCTTCAAAGAGTTTTATTTAAGGGACTTTTTTGAAGAAATTTACGATGTAAAATAAAAAAAATAGATTTGATGGTTTAAATAAGCAAAAAACTAACGTTGCACATAATATGTGTTCTGCGAGAGGTTTTTTTGGCCGCGTGTCTCTTCAGTGCAAATAAAAATCAAATGTTTGGAGGACCAATATAAAACCATGACAGAACTCGTATAGAACAATTAAATAAAAAAGTCTTAATAAATAAGGCTTATCAGGCTCACTATATATTTAATCAGTTATGCTGTACCTGTTCGTGAGAGAATTTCTCATATGGATATACTATCATACTTCAAAATTTTGGCATTTAGTTTTGTAATTTTGAAGTACGATTCTAACCACACGTTTAAAGCACTTTAAACGTGTGGTTATAATTGCTCTTCAAACTGAAGTTTACCATTAAAGTAAATCCAATATCTAATGACAAAACTTTACACAAATTTTTGGCCGATCGGTCTTTAGTCAGTACCGACGTACTAGGGTAATAAGCTACTGAAAAGAAGGAAACTTCTGCAAAATTTCATTCTGTTCAAAGTATACGGAAATATACATTTCTAATTATAATTGTGTGAAGATATGGCAAAATTTATTTATTTTCAGATATGACAAACTTTTGTGCCATTTCAACTGAGCCTTCTTGCACAAAAAGCATGCTAGATGTAAACCAGTGTATGCAACAATTGTTTTGGACCCATCTCAGTAAAATTATAACAATTCTGTCCTCAGTTTGTAAAATTTCGAATTTCGTAGATTTTACGTCCTTAATGCACCCCCTCCTTTGGGCTTTATGACACTTACAGAAAACAGAAATCCCTGAACATTGTCAGAAATATTAATTATCCATTTTTAAGTTATCAGAAAAACCCTGAAACCAATATATTTTAACTTTTAAAGAATATATATCTAGGTTGTATACAATTTCTCTATAACGAAGACTCACGGCTTTCTTACTAACCTTCATCACATATATATTGTCCAGTCTTTGGATCACATGTATAATGACCAAATGTATTGTTGGATGCCTCACAAAATATATCACAAAACTCTCCATAATAAAATTCATCACAATACACTTTAACATTGTACGTCAGCCTGAAATTATTTCAAACTTAAATTTTATTTTTGTAACTGATGGTGATATATGTAGATCTTTGCTGAAACTAACTAAAATTAAAGCAATGAGCTTAAATATACGGCTAATAAACTAATTATTTTTATGGCCTGAAAAAGATACCCATATAAAAGAAGTTCAATAACATGGCAGTTAAATGCACAATATAATAAAAAGGTATATAGAGTAAATGTACATGGAACAAAATCCCTTCAAAAACATAATATTAAGTTCATTGAACATCGCTTTTGTTGTTTTTCTTCATCTCGACTGAGTCACGCTGATGCTTTTTAAAATCAGAAAACTCTCATACCCAATAGTAAGCTGAAGACGGTCCTTAAGTTTGTTAAAGAGCAAGACTATCGTTGCTTTTTGCTAATGTAACGCATATCTACAATCTGAAGGGTTAATCTGTGGAATTATTTTTATTCCTTTCAATAGCAGAAATGCAAAAATAGTGATGATACAAATATGTATTCTATACCTGCATGTGGCAGAAATATGAATAGATATGTAATGCTTGCTTACTTCAGAAAACTTTCTATTTGTTTTGTAAAATATGGAATTATTTCAAAACACAGTAAATATAACATGCAGGATCCTCTAATGTTATATTGCGCACGTCACAGCTTTGAAATTGTCTTGTTTTCAACATTGATTCCAGAAGCTGATAACATTTGTCCACAGAAATGAACTCCCCTCTTGAATACAGATTCAGCATTTAAAGAGGGCTGCAGGCGTACAGCACAATCGAATGTGTATCGTACTAAATCAAGATATTCAAACATGACCTTGGAAAAAAGGCATGATTAATGCCCGTAAAAATAGTGTGAGTGTTCATACCGACGTATCATTGTTTTTTATCGATATAATATTGGTACGAATTTTTAGAGGACAAGATTTCTTTGCAAGAAAATGTTATACACAATTGTGCAAATATTTTACTTCCACTAGTCATACTACCACAAATATAATACTCATGTTACTTAGATATCAACAATACTAAATGAATATTATTAAATAAAAACAGATGCTTTACCAAGGATCATAACAAGTGGGATTTCAGTACTACTCACACTGTTTGTCTCCTGAGTTGGAATTTTTTTGCCTCGGCAACAGATTCAGATTTTGATGGCTTCATTCCGAACGTTCCACTAAGATAGTCAACATGATCATTTGAATTGTCATCGACATCAAAAACATCAACTTTCAGTCTCAGTTCTCCCTGTTATATAAATGATAATACACCAAGGACTTATAATGATAATATCATTATACGTCCCTGATAACACTGACTTTTCCTTTTTCCTTACTTAATCATAAGGCTTACTCGTAAAGCGGCACCCGATGCCAATTGGACACAAAAATATTTTGTCAAGAATCGCGTATTAAATCATCATGTTTAATAGTTGCATATGGGATTTTATATATTTGGGTTCTAGTGCTGCTTATGAGGAATAAATTTACGAAATGACCATACAGCTTATTAAAATTAATTGCAGTTTTAGTTAACATATGTGTTATGGTCTCCGGATGTTCATTTACTCTATATCCTTCCGTAAAATTTTGCCTCTTAATTCAGTGTGATGTTTGTAAAAAAAAAACAATTCCCCGTGTTGAGATGTATGCTCTTTATTTTTCATATATATGGTGTACTTGTACCTGAGATTATATCTCATTATAACTATTATCTAAATTGATGTAAATTGTAAAACCTATGGTATAACTCCCTCCATGATAGTTTTGTCCTAAGTTATATTTGATATTACTGATTATTCGGATTTCGTTTGGTTTTATGCACTTTAAACATTTTTAGAAATTGTGGGTTTCCTTTGTTTGGGTTCTAGTCCTTCTGATAAGGAATTAATTTCCGAAATGACCATAAATTATTAAAATTATTGCAGTTGGAGTTACCATATTTGCTATGGTCTTATGTTCATTAACTCCACATCCTTTCGTAAAATAAATATATAGATCACTCTTGGTACTTGATAACTTTAAAATGTTCATAAAGTTTTTTCTACTACAATGATCAGATAAAGGGATTGGACCCTTTTGTATTCTTTTTTGAAGAAAAAATTCCCATTTTCGTTTTTCAAATTTTGCAAAAATAATATAGCATCATCTTACAAGTAATTACATGTCTCTGGGATTCTTCATTGTACAGTTCTAGATTTTGTTATGCCATATAACAATCAGGCACCACTAATAAGTAAATTAAGGGAGTTAAAAGTCATCCACAGATTCCATTCGAACATTTAAAATAGGGTTAACTATATCATTTTATTTCATCTTAACACACATTTAAAATGCACTGAACGAGTGGTTCTAAAATGCAAATTATTTTTTACTAAAAAAGCAATCTATTAAAGGAAGGGAAAGTTAAGATCATTTATCAAAATATTGATAAGAACCTTGCATGAATCTATGACATATATTGAATTGTAACCTTTTGGTATTTTCGCTGACAAGCACACTCCATAAATAGACTATACAATATAACTTATATGACCCTGTAGAAGTGTATACACGTGTCTCACTGTTGTGTTTGATATAAAATGCCAAACTTACCGGCCAGGATTCAAATGGTATCTTTATAGGGTTTGGAACTCCAGCTATCGATGATCCAAATGTAATAGTGTTACTGTTTTTGATTTCTCCAGATCCTTTTCTAAAGTAGGGACAACTATGGATGTCGTTTTGTCTGAAAAAAAATTGTGAATTCAAAATGAAAATAAGCAATAAAAGCGTTGTTTTATCATGTATTTGTAGAGACTTTATCTCATGTACATTTATTCCATATTCCTTCATTGCGTTCTTTCAGAGAGGAATTTGTAAAAGTGCTTTTATTTATATCTTCGTATGTATAATTCTTTATATCAATAAAATAAAATCACTAAAAAATACTTGTTCATTGTCAATGTTTAAGAATATGGATTTTCGAGATAATTAGAAAAAGGAAGGGAAACGGGGAATGCTGAGGGGAATGTGTCAAAGAGACAACGACCCAACGGGGAGTTTGTCACCGAGACGGACATGCCAATCAATTAATATCACTCTTTTTGTAGCGCCTGTCGGAGGTACTCATTGCCGATATCCGCTTTACGAAGAGTTCATATCTCGAAAGTCCGTATTGTATTGCTCTTTGATATACACCCCACGTCTATTACTTATAAATAGATATACGAAAACATAGATTCGAACGTCATTATGATAATACTCCAAGATGTCACAAAGGGTTCAGTGACGTTAAATTTAAGGGAATTACGAGTCACAAAAGTGTTGTAAAGGGTCTTCTTTACGTGGTAACAGATGTTTTAGATCCACTACGGGCTAACGTCACTGCAGTATACTTGGCATTAATGTTTCAGCGATTGATTGTCTGTTCGAAATGTAAAATAAACAATTATAATGAATTGAGATGTTGTCTTTTTTATGCCCCGCGACGAAAAGTCGGAGGCATATTGTTTTACCCTTGTCTGTCCGTCCGTCCGTCCGTCCATTCATTCGTCCGTTCGTCAATCCGCACGAATAAAAGCACAACTTTTGATGTTTTTCAGACTCTTTGCAAGTAAATTCCAACTACTTCAAAGGAATCTAACTTACAGTAAGTAGATGTACACATATATATGTTTTGGAATATTCAGAATGGCCGCAGTTGCCATTGAAACTGAAAAAGGCTGGAAAATTCAAAGTGCCTAAAATTGGATGAAACTTTACAGGAAAGTATGTCTAACAGCCATAGAAATGATTTTGGTCTCAGAACTTTTAAAAGTGTAGCCGTTGCTATGGAAACTGAAAAAAAAGGCTGGAAAATTAAAAGTGCCGGATGAAGCTTTACAGGAAGGTTGACTAGCACCAATAGAAATGATACTTGGGCTCCGAATTTTCATATTGGCCATTGTTGATTTTTAAAAAGGATGCTGTTGCCATTCAAAATGAAAAAAGGCGGGAAAATTAAAATGCCTAAAATTGGATGACCTTTTACGGAAAGGTTCTTGTCTACCACTCATAGAAATGATTTCGGGACTCACCACATGGTTGCTGCTTGAAATTTTGAAAGGAAGATAATTCAACTTTGTATATTTTCTGGAAAAGGGGATTTGTACTGTGTCCACACCTGAATTTTGTCCTTACACACTGAAATTTGCACTTACCATATTGATTCACGGTTAAGTTAGCGGGGGCATAATTGGTTGCCATTCGGCGACAGCTCTATTTTCAAAGATTTAAATATTTTATTTTTTTAAATTGAAATATTCATTCGTACTGTCGGTTCCCTGATTAATTAGATGTATCATCTTCTGTACAGTCTTGACAGTCTTAAAAGATATTTTTTTATATGGCATAAATATTTACACCTTTCATTCCATATTATTAATATTTATGACTTCTTATAAAGGTTTTGAGTGAATACTACTCGTAATAAAATCTGCACAAATATTTTGAACTAAAAAAGTTTAGCAGCAATTGGTGTGAATAAAAAGCGTCTAGTTTTAGGTAACCAAATCTCAATTCATAGATTTATTTTTTTTATATTTCTGAGCTGGATTTGAGTTCGACTTATCAGTAGCATTACGTCTGTTCAAACATTCTGAATATTGCATTGATCTTGTGCAAACTCGGCCAAAATGGAAAACATTTAAAAAGTAGGATATGCAAAAATGCCAACTGGTTATGTAACGGTGACTATATAGTGGTTCTTGCGCTTTTTTTTTTAAAAGATGAAAATCACCTATGACAACAAAGTCATAATCTGAATTAGATATCTTGTACACTCTACCTGTCAAAATGAAGATTTTTGGGGGTTTGGATTAAAGTAGATAACGGTATTTTTCATCTTAGACCAGAATTTATTAGCATTTAAGCATCTTTAAAAAACTGTTGAAAATGTGTTGCTTGTAACTTTTTTGCCCAGTATAGTTGATTATCTTGGCGTCATAAAAATATTCATAGATGATGAAATGATATGACTGATATTCTTACAAATTATGGGTACTGATATTTAAAAGCCCTTTGCCTCTTTATGTTTTACCCAAACGATAAGAAGTATTTCTTCGTTATATCCCTTTGCCGTTAGGGTCAAAGCGATATAAGCCGCATGACTATATATAGCTATATATTTGACACATCTGAAAATTTTAAAGATAGTGAAGACTCTCCTCTATATTTAATCAATCAAGTCGTACAGTATTGATTGATTGATTGATTAGTTAGAGTTTAACGTCCAATGAGCAATATTTCAGCTATATCGGGACGAGAACAAGTTAATCAATTCACAAAATTGTAAGTAAAAGAATAAAAAAACAAGGGTGGAAGGGGCAACGACTCTTGATTGTCACTGGAAAAGGGGAGAAATGGGTAGGGGCAGGAAATTTAGCCTTCAATGCGACACCCAGTGCGTCTGCTCTCGTTAGAGAAATATAGAAGGGGTCTTTATACTGCATGGAGTGTGACGTTTCTCCACACAGTTTGGCTACTATGGTTCGCGGTCAGGCTTTCCGTTTTATGACCTGACTACCCCGCTTAGACGGGGCATTCCCTATCCTTCAACTGGGGACGCGTCCGTCAGCTCTGCAGCCGAAGCCCCTGAAAAGCGATTCAGGTGCCGGGAGTACAGTATTGACAACTTTCATGCACATCCGATTTATATAAATAAAAGTTGAAAAATTGAAATAAGAAAACATACCCATCAACATTATCAATACATATGGTAAACTTATGATCACAGGCGCTGAAACAAAATGGTCCTCTCCCATCACAGCAATGGCCATTCGCGCCTATTCCTTTTGAGTTGATGAACTTCAAAAGTCGGATTTCTATTATTCCACTACAGGAAATAATCTACAAAAAAGTAAATATCAAATTAATATTTCGACAATTTTTATCATTTTAACGAAGATAAAATTTAAGGGTTTGAAAGACCAAAACACTAAATTTATTTAAAATAGAGATCAAATGATCTAATTTTTAAGGTGCTAAAATTAAATCAAAAATCATCTAAGGACAGATTTTGCAGTGAACTAAGTAAGATTTAGTGTATACAAGTCTGGTAAAATTGCTGCCGGTCAAGGCAAGCAAAATGACATGTTTGTCAATTTGGTCAGTTCAGTAAACTATAAGCAACGAAGGGATATGAAGTAGATACACATGAAACAAAGTCTGTACAAATACACGATAAAGCAATGGAACAACACTTTTATTGTTATTTCTCATCCTGAAGTTGCCATGAGGCCTTCAACAATGAGCTTTGCTCGTACGTTATAGTAAGTTCAAGACGGCCCCTAACACCGGTTTAAACGGAATTCATCGCTAGACGTCGAGTAACGCTACATCCGTGCCTTTTTTATCCACGGATCGTCAACAAACATAAAATTACCTGTCAAAGTGTTTTACAATCGCTGTCATCCGTTTCCTGACAAAAAGACTAACAGAAGACAATCACAACACTTAAACAACCAAAGGGCACTCATCGAGTCAAAAGTAAGAAAACGTGGCATAGTAAAATCATATTATATAGTAAAAATACTATATGTATAACTAAAGAATGATAAAAATAAACTTAGGCCCTTTAGATCTTCTGATGCTTATTAAGTCGCCCAAACAAAGTTTGGCGACTTCTTGTGTTTGCACCGTTTCTTATTAAGTCGCCCAAACAAAGTTTGGCGACTTATTGTTTTTGCACCGTTTCTTATTATTATTTTTCCGCCTCTTTCCATCATCTTGTCCAACCCAATTCTCAGAAACCCCTTATCCAATTATAACCAAACTTCACAGGAGGGTAGATCACCACCCAAAGATGTGCAATCAGCTGTTGAAATTTTCAAAATGACCATCGTCATTGGTCACTTTGAACTTTGACCCCAAATCTTTTTATTGGATTAACTCGGAAACTGTAAAAGATAACTAATACAATGTAATGACAAAAATGTTAGTTAGGTCATGACGGACATTTCTTGCATTTAGATCGAAATTCTATGGTCAACCGTTCAGGGGTTATGCCCCTTGAAAGTTTCGTCACATCTTTTAAGTAGGTTTTTCTCGAAAACGGTTAGATATAGAAACCTGAAACCTTTTCCTTTCAACTTATTGTGTTACATTTAAAAATGCCAAGGTCAACGGTCATTGGTTACTTTGACCCTAGACCTTGTCATTGGATTAACTCATAAACTGTAGTAGATAACTGATAACATGTGATGGCAAAAATATGTGACTTGTTTAGATCTACATTTGTTACATCGGGTCCAAAATTATTGGACCAACCAGTTTGGGCCTATGGACCAAAAATTGATTTCTGATGTCTGATTTCGGGTTTTTTGCCTCTAGCTCAAATACCATTGAAGATACAAAGAGACATTCAATACAAAAAATGTAAAGGAAGATGTGACCTTCAAAATGAGGTCAAGGTCAACGTCAAAGGTCATAGCCAAAACCTTTATTTTGCATAAAAGTATTAGTAAATGTACATATTAAGCTTAAATTGTTATTCATTTATGATAATACTATGACGCAACTTTCATGAAAGACTTTATCAATTGTTTTTGGAACAATCGATGTACTAGTTTTCTCAAAAATGGGTGGTCAAAATTCAATGAAATATGTATGTATTTCAATGTAATTTAAAATTATAATATAATTACATACCATAGAGGACATGCCTTACTTCATAATATATCAATAGAAATGAATTTTCTGAAGCAATCACAAAATGTGTACAGGTTATTCAAAAATACTAATATCACTGATAGACAGAATGACGATAACTTAAGACCAAATTCTTAAATTGAGGACTCATTGTTCTTTCAAAGAACATTAAGGAATTAGTTCTGGTTGGGCGACTTCTGTGTTTGCTTGCAAACACATTATCACTCGTTATTTTTCCGCTTCTTCTTGCCATCATCTTGTCCGGTCAAATTCTCAGAGACTGCTTACCCAATCACTAACAAATTTCACAGGAAGGTAGATCTTCAACCCAAGATGTGCATTTGGTTATTCAAATTATCAAAATGACCACCACCATTGGTCACTTTGAACTTTGACCCTAAATCTTTTAATTAGATTAACTCGGAAACAGTAAAAGATAGCTGATTAAATGTTTGTTAGGTCATGACGGACCTTCGTTCCGTTTGGACCTAAATTCTATGATTAACCGTTCAGGAGTTTTGTCCCTTGGAAGTTTTATTACATCTTTTAAGTAGGTTTTTCTCAAAAACTGTAATAGATAGAAACCTGAAATCCTTTTCATTCAACTTAGGTGATATGTGTTACATTTAAAAATGCCAAGGTCAAAGGTCTTTGGTCACTTTGAACTTTGACCCTAGACATCTCATAAACTAAAAAAGATAGCTGATAATATGTAATGGCAAAAATGTGTGTCTTGTTAAGATCTACATTTGTCACATTGGGTCCAAAATTATTGGACCAACCATTTTGGGACTATGTACCACAACCGATTTTTTGATGTCTGATTTCGTTTTTTTTTTTGCTTATAGCTGAAATACCATTGAAGATACAAAGAGACATTCAATACAAAAAATGTAAAGGAAGATGTGACCTTCAAAATGAGGTCAAGGTCAAAGTTCCTTATCTTTATTTCACATATAAGTATCAATTAATGTACATGTTAATCTTATATTATTGATCAATTATGAGAATAATATGATGCAACTTCCTGGAAAGACCTATCAATTGTGTTTCGAACAATTGACGTACTAGTTTTCTCAAAAATGAATGGTCAAAATTTATTTCAGTATAATTAAAAATTTTGATATAATTACACACCAAAGAGGAAATGCCTTACTCATAATATATAAATAGAAATGATTTTTCTGATGAAATCATAGTGTGTACAGGTTAATAAAAAATTCTGAACATCACTGATAGACAGAATCATAATGAGTTTTAAGTCCCTTATTCTTAAATAGAGGGCCCATCGTTCTTTCAAAGAACATTGAAGAATTGACTCTGGTTGGGCGACTTCTGTGTTTGCTTGCAAACACATTATCACTTGTTTTTTAATTGTTATTTATTTATTTATTTTTTTTTTGGTCTTTCTCTTGTTCCAAGATACCTGGATGAACAAATTGGTCACAATTGTGATAAACAATACTTAACAAAAGAAAAGTAAATTTAACTAATTTCAATACATAATACGTCGATTTCTGTTTGGATTTCGATTGTTAAATGTTTTCAGTCGAGCACTGTGCAACATGCTATGATTCGTATAGCTGTACAAACCAATACATTTATTGTGTATTTTAAATGCTGCTATAAAATTCGTTAAACAATAAACACAAATTAACAAATTATAACATTAGTTATATCAGGAAATTAGCAAGTGATGTGGGAGTTGTAACATTTCCATAAATGTAATTATTTTGTATTAAAACGCCTAGTTTACATGCTGTCAACGTGTGTTACCAATGCTTGTCTATCTTAAGCTGTTTATTACCGAAAAAATAGCTTAAGATGTTACAATGTTACAAGATAATGATCTGTCATAAAGGTCGAAGTGATTTTATACATTTACTGTCAAACAAAATACAATATTACAAATCGAGCAGTATTGACAATAATACTGACTTCAAGTCTATAACCTTCTGACATAAGTAATTCAACTTGCTAATTCCAGCAACTCCATCAATGTGATGTGCTACCGGATAGCTCATTAAACAGCTGATAAGTAAGGTCTGTGAAATATTCGTTATAATGTAAAAAAACATTGCAGGTCCTCCATATTTTTAGGTGAAAAAGAAATAATATTAAAATACTTTCTTGTCATCACTGATTATGAAACATAACGATATACCTTACTAAGATACTCGAACCAAACATATTTCTGAGCTTAACGCAGTTTGTGTATACGTTTTAGTTACCATATTGAAAATGTTTGGTTATGTACAGATACCCATAGGGGAGGGATTAAATACACGAGAAAGCTCTGTATGCATTTTTTTTCTGTTCTCGAACCCTTTTCTTGCAATGGTAAACACAATGAGCATTAAAAACTACATGTAACCATTAAAAAGCGATTTATGTGCATAAAAACTATCTTTGAGCAAAAATAATTTGTTATTTTTGAATTCTTCTATTGTTCTTAATTTATAATGAAATGTAATTGCTGACCAGTTGCATGAAGCATTTTATGACTTCCATTTTAAAATAATAAGACCTGTATATACAGCGTCAGTATACAATGAAACCTAGACTATCAAACTCACAAAACAATTTATGTGCTTTCTATATTAAATGTTTGTTTTCACGATTTTCAATAAAATTAAAGCATAATTTGAAAGCGACCCGACATATGAAAAATAAATTCACAGGTAAATGTCCATACTTCTTTTTGAACTCCTAATGATTATGTTGGACACCAATGAATTAGTAAAATTGAAGACTTTATGCTAAAATTTCGAAAATTATTAGCCTTCGACATTTTAAGGAAATTTGCAAAAGTTGCAACCGGAATCAAAGTTGGTAAAGTTTATTGCTCATCTACACACTATATGCAACAATTCTACAACGACTTAAAATCCAAAAATGTAGGAGTTCGCGTCGAATTCCACATGGTTCAAAATCGACTTCTGGTGGCATCTTGTTTGCCCTAAGAACAATATCAAAAACATTGAAAGGTTATTACGTAACTACAGACTGTCTGCAACAATTCTTCAGTAAAATTTAATTCCAAAACTATAAGAGTTGTTCTCATTACGTGCCACTTGTGTTAAATAAGCAATAAAGAGATATGGAGTAAAACACATAAGACAAAAGTCTCTCCAAATACATGGTAAAACAAGCAATGGAATAGCGTATATATTGTTTTTCGTCATCTTGAAGTCACCATGATTCGCCTTCCACAATGATTTTGCTCATACCTCATAGTCAGTTAAAGACGGTCCCTAGCACCAGTTTTAGCGGAATTCCTTGCTAGATTTAGAGTAATGCCACATCCGTGTCGCTTTACCCATGGGCTTGGGATCGTAAAACATACAATTAACTATATATTAGTAAAGTGTTCTTACAATCGCTTTCATCCGCTGCCCGAAAAAAGGACTGAAAGAGGACAATTACAACCACTGGGCATTCATCGACATCTTTGGGTGTCTTGCTTGAGTCAAGACCTAAAATCAGAAACCCTATGCAACAATTTTATAACTAAACTGAAACCAAATTCTAGAAATGCAAGACTTGACAAATGACGGTCGAACGACAATATCCCAGAAAGTTGGGGAAACCTGCGATGTAATCACTTTAAATTAAAACAACCAATGCAAACACTATAAACACAAATTAACAGAGATACATCACACCAATGTCAGCTTGGATACATCAGAACATGTTTGATTATAAGTAAGTGATGTGGGAGTTGCGGACCGCTATAGGATATCTGTGCTTTCTCTAGCTCAAACATTGTTGTTACTAGGTCCGTGTACTTCATCTTTGTATGTTTGTGTGTCTCCATTTTTTTCTGTGTCATACTCGTGTTTAGTCCGGGGGGGGGGGGTAACTTCCATTATTTTGGTATACGTGGACGTGCCAAAAATTCGGGTATGGTTTTTTGCATGAAATATATAAATTTGGGCGTGTTTTTAAACAAATTGTATATAAATTTGAATGTAGAAATAATAATTTATATAAAATTGGGTATAAAAAAAGCAAAAAAGGCAGTTATTTATGAAACAACATAATTCCTGATCATTAATTTCTAATAATGTTCAATTTTTCATGTACTTTTTGCTTTGATTCGTTGATTTTGTAAAACTATCATATTAAATCAATTGTATTTAAATATATTCATTTCCTAAATTTAGTGTTGTTATATAAATTCGGGTCATGTTTCCGAGATCAATTTGGCACAACCCTACCAGAAAAAATACTAAGTTACCCCCCCCCCCCCCGGGTTGTGTCTTCATTTCTTTGTTTGTTTTGTTTTGTTTTTTTGGGGGGGTTTATGTTGCCATTGTCCTTGGATTATTAGTATTGGACTGACGGTTCGATTCTCACTGTAATTTTTCCATAAATATAAGTATTTTATAACAAACGCCTATTGTACATGCTACCAACCTGTGTTATTAATACATGTCTATCTTTAACCGTTTATTATGTAAAAGATAGCTTTAGATGTTACAAGATAATGATCTGTCATAAAGGTCGAAATTATCATTTACTGTCATTATTACAAATCAAGTAGTATTTTATATTTTACTGATTTCAATCCCATAACCTTCTGATATTACTGATTGAATTGTTGATTCCGGTAATGCAAAAGAGTTGCAATCTCGTTGATGTGTTATTGGATAGCTTTTAGAAGGGTTTAGAGAAATGTTCTTGATAATGTTACTATATACGTTGTCGACCATGAATATTTTTTTCATTAAAAAAGAAATAATGAAGTGCAAAACTACGTTTTCAGAACTGACCTCTTAAAAAATCCAAAATTACCTTATTCCCATCCTATCCTTTTAGAAGGTTCACGAAATTCGAATCAAAAACATCTCTGGACCTAATTAAGTTCCATTGACCCATTTTTTAAAAACTATATATTAAGTTTTCCCTGCATGCAAACTTTTTCTTGCAATGTAAAAACAAATTTATGTACCTCAATTATTCATTTCATGAATTTTCCAGGAAATGTATGTATCTTGAAATGTAATATTACATCAGTATGACACGTCCTTTCGTCTTCATCAATGTGTGGTGTGCGTGACATGTAACAGGTATATATTTTTCATTTAATATGGATATACAGATAATGGATGACAAAGTTTCAATATTAATTTTTTCTTGGGTGAATATGTACTTAAAAGGCTATCTGCGAACAAGCAAATTTTTTTTCCCATTTAATCTTTTTTCTATTTTACTGGCAATATAATTATACGATGGAACGACCTATCTGACCAGTTGCATGCCCTTCCAAATATATTACCTGTACACATACAGCATCAGTATACAATGCAGCAAAGACTTCAACATCGGAGAACTAATAATGTACCAGTTCTCAATTTGTTGTTAATCCAATTGATGTTAAAGTATTGAAGTAATTCTCTGTCAATACGGGAATTTAAACTGTTTCTGACAAAACTGTTCATTAATATATACTGGGCAAAACAAGAAAGGATCATATCCATTTGAAATGGTTTTTTCGACTGGAATCATGATCTGTCATATAGACAAGGCAGTATTAACAGTTCCTTAACCAACATTTTAATTATGGAAGAAAATAATTTGGTGCATCAACTTCTTACTTTAAATATTACAAAGTGGAGATTACAATAAAACTTCCAATGGCCGGAAACAACAATCCACAAGAAAACTGCACTAGACAAAACACTTAACAGACTAGAGACAAACATGAATAACGCTATGACCTCAGGATAGCTGGACTTGGTACTGGTACTAGACAAAACACATAACAGACCAGAGACAAACATGAATAGCGTTATGACCTCAGGATAGCCGGACTTGGTACCGGTACTAGACAAAACACATAACAGACCAGAGACAAACATGAATAACGTTATGACCTCAGGATAGCCGGACTTGGTACTGGCACTAGACAAAACACATAACAGACCAGAGACAAATATGAATAACGTTATGACCTCAGGATAGCTGGACTTGGTACCGGTACTAGCAAAAAGTATTTCAGAAATTTTTTCTTGTTCCACATACTATGGCCAGATAGAGGACAGACCCCAATGGGTTTCCAACTGTCTAATCTAGAAAACATAGGAACGGTGTTCCCTAGCTAATTGACTTGTGTGGAATATAGTGGTTTTGTTCCCCGTTGTAAAATAAAAACATGATCCTGTAAGTCTTTTGTACGGATTTTCAGTCAAGGTAAAGGTGATGAAAAAAAACAAGAAAAAGTCATTCTGTTGTTACAATTTATTTTGTACTGTTAAAACAGGAGATATATTTTACCAGGGTATAAATATATTTCTTTGTTACCGTATGTAAATGTCAAGCCGTCAACGTGCACTTACTTCGGATTCTTATTGTAAAGTAGCAAAGCAGATATTGATATATACACATCAACTATGGTCAGTGTATTACGAGACTTACCGATGCAATGCCTAATTTATCATTAAAAGCAGTTAATATGGTAAAAAAATTAACCTTCATAGATTTCTATAACTTCTAACACTCAGATCGATTTCTTATCTATTAGCAGATTTTCTTTACTTGTAAATATTTTATGTTACCCTAGCTTTTGAAAAGCGGGGTATAAAGTGTTCCTTGTGTCCGTCCGTTCGTTCGTCTGTCTGTCTGTCTGTCCGACCCATATATCTGCAAGTCGTCCTAAACCAATGAATGGAATCTGATAAAACTTTCAGACAATCTTTATTGCATGATGTCATAGTGCACCTCTTATTTTAGATTTTGATCTGATCAATTTCTTGGGTTCCCTATAGCCATACATGGAATAAGCCATGCATTTTCATCGGGTATGGGTACTGGTATGTAAATCCGCAACTCTCCTAAACCAATCACTTGTATTTGATGAAAAATTCGGAGAATCTTTATCACCTGATGACAAAGTTCACCTCCTGTTCTAGATTTGTATCTGACAAATGTTTGGGTCTTCCTATAACCATACATGAACTTAGCCATACATTGTCATTGGGGGAGGGGGTACTGGTATGCAATCCGCGACTCCTACTAAACCAATGAATGGAATTTTACGAAACTTTCAAACAATTTTTACAAGATGCCATAGTGCACCTCCTATTTTTGATTTTGATCTGTTCAATTTCTATGTTTCCCATTGTCATACTTGGACTTAAACATGCATTATCATAGGGGAGATGACACTGCAGTGCAATCTGCAACTCATCCTAAACCAATCACTTAAATTAGAATGAACTTTCAGACAAATTTATATCACATGATTCCATAGTTCATCTCCAATTTTAGATTTTGATCTGATTAATTTTTGGGTTTTCCCATTGCTATACATGGACTAAACCCTGCATTGTCATTAGGGGGTACCGTTATGCAATCCGCAACAACTCCTTACCTAATGAATGGAATTTGATGAAACTTCCAGAGAATCTTTTTCAAATAACTTCACCTTCTAATTTAGATTTTGATCTGATCAAATTTGGGGATTCCCATGGCCATTCATGGACTTAGCCATGTATTGTCATTAGGGGGTACTCCTCCTAAACCAGTGATTGGAATTTTATGAAACTTTCGGAGAATCTTTATTACATGATGCCAGATGCACCTCCTATTTTATATTTTGATCTGATCGTCTTCTTGTTTTCCTCATAGCCATACATGACTAAGCAATACATGTTGATTTGGGATAGGGATACTGGTATGCAATCCGCAACTCCATATAAACCAATCACTGGAATTTGATAAAATTTCCGAGAACCTTTTTCATACGATGTACCTTTTATTTTATTTTGATCTGACCAATTTTTGGGGTTTTCCCATAGCCATACATGGACTTAACCCTACATTGTCATCGGGTAGGGGGTACTGTAATGCATGTTTCATAGTTGATTCGTAATGCAAGAGTGAGCGCAAATTATAAATATTTTCTCATGAGACATTTCTCATTTCTTACAACTGTCAACCTTTCAAATGCTTCCGGACACTACCGCAATGGAAGGGGAGGTTTGACGCGCGATAAAACCGGTTTAGACCCACCATTTCTTTTAAAATGTCTGTAACAAGTTAAGACCATTGCAGTCGACAATTTTACCGGTAGATTCCACCTGCTTTGTCTTTTTGACTTGTGGACTTTGGCTCTTAACAATTCTGTTCGGTAACTTTGTTATCTCCCCTGATGAACCGATAGTTCTACTTAAAATGTGTGCCATATGTAGTCAATAACTTATCAAACTTCTCGTTACATTTTAATAGGAAATCATTTAAATATACACTAAAGGGAATTATTTTCTCAAAGCATAATGACTGGTCATTTTGGTGAGAGTGTATTATAGGTGCACATTTCATTTAATAGTGAAACAAATAAAGGTCATGATACATCAAAATGAAAACGTGTATTAATGTTTTGTCCACATTTTTACACCATACAATATGCATAACTCAATAGATAACAATCTAAAACTGTATTTACATGGAGGGAATTATGGTAAAATAGGGGCACACAAATTTTGAACATGTATTTCTTAAACTTTTATCGACGTCGAACTTCACTATCTGTCCCTTTCATTTTTCGGTGTTTGTCGTAATTTTTAATCAATTGTTAAATAATAGCACTCCAGAAAGTTTCTCGCCTATATAATTGAAATAATAGTAAGTATCAATTACTATTACTACCATAATTGGCCATCACCACAAGCGCATCACAGGAAATAAATGCCTTACTTAATCTTCGCCAACATCTATTATTATTATTATTATTAGTATTAGTAAACTCATGAATTCGGAGGGGGTGTCATTCAACCTACGATATCTGCAAAACTTATTGAACTAACTTACCTTAAAAATTGAACAAATGAACAATAAACTCCAAGAAAAGTTCAATTTACACATTTTCATACAAAATAATAATACAGTAATAACTTTTGTTCATAATAAAAACACACATTTGCTTTTTGATGGATGACTCAATACGACTGTCATCTTTATCACGTGGTATTGTCTTGTACAAAATGTAAAGGATATTTTGAATATAATGATGTTACTGTCATTATAATATACACCACTTTGACATATTCACTGTTTTATAGGTGCACTACATGTTTACCTGTAGTACTTACATAATTAATATATGCTACACATTTTTGTTTTGTTGCACTGAAGTTAAAGGTTTGGGGCTATCGTCGTTCGTCGGAAAACAACAGATTTCAACTTATAGCCTTGAGGAAATATAATTGAAAAGGCAAATTGTTAAATATGAAACATTCATTTTTTTTTGCTTCTCTTAAAAGCATATATTTGCAATGATTCTTAATTGGGGTTTTCTGATAATAAATCAAAAAAGATCAAAGACTTTGATTTACTACCGGACAATTGAGCTTTAATTTAGGAATAAAGACATCATATATGTTTTGGCTTTAAATCTAGATTCTTTTGATTATTTGCTCTCTATCAAATTTATACCTCCTTCGATTTCTGGATTTCTAATATTTTGATTTTCATATGCACTGAAGAGACATATTAAATTGTCGAAATGGCCATATGCTGAAAGTAAATTTAATACACTAAATTCGGGATTTTGTTATAGGGTAAATGCAAGTTACTTTCTAAATAATTATACTTATTGTTTTAGCTCAACAAAGGGAAATCACGGAAATAAGATCTCAGGGCATCGGTTAAAACTAACCGCGCTATCCATTATAGCATGTTTTTTTCTGTGTGTTACTAGGAAATTAACCACAATGATGCATACATATTCATCAATGACTATTTATTCATAGAAATAAATCATGCCCTATTAGACAAAAACAAACTGGAATTATTAGGTAAAACATCCAGTCAGTTTTGAAAGGCGTTGTACATTGATGTTGAATTGTAATCAAACGAATAGTAGTTTTACATTTATGCATTTTTTATTGTTTCGTCCGAATTACATTTTTACGATATTATACTTTTGCCATTGACAAAGGTTTTCTTAAGTGGTCCTGTTTATTGTTATGAGCAAACTATTATTAGCATTCACAAATATTTTTGTTAGAATTTTCATATTAAACGGTGCTTATGTGAAGAAGTATGCGCATAAACGTTTGGATACAAAACCAGGATGTTATTTAACCAGATAGCTATAAAAAAGGACTACAATAAAAGTTTTCTGTAGTTTTTGTACTGTCAAATTATTAATTGATTTTAAATTTGCGAGAAGATAAATCGAACATCTAATGCACTTTGTCATTATTGGTTCATTCTATAATTTTCAAGATATTATTTTAATTGTCGACAGTTCTCGAATACGCACGACCACCTCAACGAGAGTACTCCGGTACGATGGTGAGAACCGGGCAACTGCACCATTCCACGTGTAGAATGGGTCTTGGTCTCTCGGGGCCAAGACATGCAGACTAACGGCGGCGCATATCGTAGATAGGGCTTTGATTTCTTCAAAGTCCTTCTACACCAAAAAAAAATCGACCCACCAAGGAATTCGACTGCGAAGTCTGATCAATACCAAGGAAGATCAACTGTCCGTAAATCATATTGCATTGAAGTGGGCGTCCCTCCAGGTTTAAAATGCCGTGAGAGACCTATACAGGTATTCAAGGCGATAAACCACCATACCACTAATTGTCGATACAAGTGGGTTGACTAGTCCTACAATATAGAACCTCGCGCTGTTTCTTTTTCATATATACTGACTTTTACATGCAGCGCGAGGTCCTATCGTATGTGTCCAAAAACCCGTAGCAAATGGTTTTTCACGAAACATGGCCATATAGTTTGTTCTCTAATTTAGAATTATACTCCCAAAAATGAATTTATGAGTTTTACCGTTTACTGTAGTACCAAATCTTCAAAAACAGCAGAAAATCCCACTTGCATTCTTGAATATCAAATCGAAAGTTGGTAAGAATGAACTTGCAAAATCGTAGACAAAACGATATAGACAAAAGCGTACTGCTGTATCATTCTCCAACAGAAGATCGTGCTTTTCACTATAACTACTTAAATCAAATTTATGCTTTGGGGTTAATTTTTTCCGCCCCTAGATTTCTGATACCTGCAAGTCTTTTTAGTATTTTTACTCAATTAATCCAAATATCCAAAAATAGACATCTAAACATTGTCTTTTTGACACGCTCCCATGATAAGAGTACCCTTTGTTGTGATTAATTCTTTTGTCATTATAATTTAAATCAATATCCGACTCGTTTTACCTGGTGGGTCGACTCGAAATGTTTTCACATCTTTTGTTTATTTTTATACTACATAAGGAAAAATGTACACCGAGATAGACAATGGATTAAAACTCATGAAAAATAAGATTTTCAAATGTAAAATAAGAACTTCTAGTGCGAAATCTACTTCTTGCATGCACTTTTATGATAAACTTCGTTTTTTGAAACACGGTTGTTCAAATTCGAAATTCATTGAAATATGGCGAATGCTCTAAATATTGCACCGCTTGGGAAATTATTTTATTTAGCAGTGTTGGGAATAATAGTCTGAATGGCAAGAGAGGTATGTTTTTTTAATGATTTACATGTTAAGGTCCGTGAAAACTTAAATATATTCAAAAACATGGCATACAGTCCGACAGGAAACTAATTTTATTTCCGACATGAAATCATGTCGGAAAGTGCTAATGGAAATTTTAAAGATCCGATATGACTTCGCACTTTCAAAAAAAATTTAAAAATGCAAAAATCCGATAAAAACGTTAAATATGGAATAGAAGTGCGAAGTCATATATTATAGGACTAGTGGGTTGACATGCCTGAAATTGATACGACCGCATCGTATATTACTTGGCGTATAATAATTGTTTACAAACATAATGAGGGAAACTTGTGTCGATGAAATTCTAAATGCTCTTTGACTGATTTGTTTGTTATTGGAACACTGCTGATCATCAGAAACTTCTAATTGTTTTAATGAGAAATTCATTTTAGTCAATATTAGTTTGATAATGTTTTGCATTCACAAACAATATTCAATCAAGACAATATTACTTTCGTTATGCCTTGTAAGTTTTTTTGTTTTGTTTTTTGTTTTGTTTTTTTTTTATTTAGAATGTCATCCTATTTTTTTTTTTGGTGGCGTATTTATCCTTAAAGGGAACCAAATTGAAAAACTGTAAAGTCACTAATGAGTATTTTTGTGTTTAAACTCGATATGTTTAATAACATGAGTGGAGTAGTAATTATGAAAAATTCACCCATATGCGTTTGTTGACGAAATACTTGTATATTGTGGGTGTGAATAATTTTAAGAAATCGTATCCACATGTTTTTATTTTTCGTGATAAATTATAGGCAAATAAATTTTATGCATATTCATAATATGCACATATTAACATATATTTAAAAAAAAAAACTTACCCCTATGCCTAAAAAAGAGGATCCTATTAAAATAAACCCTTTATATCCCCTCTGAACCATGATTGACTGTATATTCTAACTCAAAATTCTCCTGATTTCTTGATGATGTTAATTACATATTACGGTGTTGCACAGCAGTCTTTTTTTTTCAGGGTGAGCAGAATCAAGTATCGCATGTTTTATTCGAATGTTTACAAACATGGCTATCCGTGAAACTAAATAAAGTAACATGTTCACCTATATGTAAATCCAATGTTTGTAGACAAAACTACACATCGTGATTACATACTATGTACATTTCATTTACTATAAACATAACACAAAACCACGTGTTTTAAAGGTGAGCTCGAATACTTAAACATACCTACTCGTGCAATCTAAATAGTGTGCCCAATGTTTGTAAACAAAGCCATGCATTGTGGGTCTCATCTATATTTTTGTCTCCTTTTTTTGTACCTTTATATGTTGCGTAATTGCAAAGCAGCCACAAATTTAGTCAGTCAAACTATTTAACTGATATAATGTAAATATTGTAATCTTATATAAAGGTGCTGAGGTAACATACTTATGCTCCGTATTAATACATTTGTAATAATAGTATAATGTCATTCTGTGGTCTCAAACTGAACATTATGAATTTGACTTGCATTTCATTTCATTTCTTGTCCATACTCTGTACATTTCATTCACAGGTTTTAGTTGAAAACCTAAGACATCATTGCAACACAAGTGTCTACAACAATTGTTATGTAAATATTGTTCACAACAATTTTGTTTTTTCTCCACTTACTTTGTTGTTTGTTTTTTTTTTATTTTTCATTATTTATTTTGCAGACTCTATTGAATGGCTACATTTTGAAACCTAGCGCAACATTGTAAAATACTGTTTATCACTCTGTTAAGATAATGGGTAATGACGTAACTTCATACAGAATCGCGATAGGATCTTTCTATGGTAGATTTTACTCTCGCTTGTGCAAAAAGATTAATCTGATCTACAAATTTTGTTTTCGAAACTTCTTCCTGAAACCCCTATTTTCGCTGACATTTTTTATCAGTTTATTTTCTATTGAATCAAAAAAGTATCTCTCTGAAAACATTTTTTATTTATTTATACTATTAGTGCTTCTGGTGCTTGATAATAACATTCATCCAAACCCAGGTCCAGGTGAAAGTGAACTTTCAATATTCCATTTGAATGCTAGAAGTGTACGGAATAAATTATCTTATATTGAAGACATGGCTTCAGAGTATTCTATTATTTGTATTACAGAAAGTCACTTAGATGATAATGTTTTAAACCACGATATTACTATTCCAGGCTTTTCAGAAATCTATAGGCTCGACCGCGACCGTTTTGGAGGGGGGATAATTGTGTTTATATCTGATGATAGCCACATAAGTATTAAACGGAGAGGTGACTTGGAGTTTGAAGGTGGTGAACTTATATGGCTTGAAATTATTTATCGAAAATTTAAGATAGAGTTATGTACAGTATATCGACCACCGGGAAGTCCAGGTGAATTTTGGGAACTCTATGAGTACTCGTTAGAACAAGCCATGAATATTAGCGAAAATGTTGTATTAATTGGAGACCTGAATGTTGATCTTTTGACAGAGTCAAACCATAAATTATGTGAAATAATAATGTTAAATAATTTAACAAACGTAATTAAGGAACCAACTCGAATGGGATCATTATTAGATCCTATCCTGGTTTCAAATAGTGAGATAATTATTGACGCTGAAGTAATTGGCGTTGAAAGAAGCATCAGCGATCATGATGCGACATTAGTCTATATTGCAATTCCAAATTATATTAAGAAGGTTACCAAAAGAAAAGTTTGGTTGTATAAAAATGCCGATTTTAATTCATTAAACAATGATATATTTGATTTTGATTGGGACACCTTTTTAAACGAAACTGACAACATTGATATGATGGTCTGAAAAATTTACATCAAAATATCTTGAACTGGTAAGTGAGAACATACCCCCCAAGACGGTTTTGGTTCGTCCTAATGACAAGCCTTGGTTTAACTCTGAATTAAGGAAAGCAATTAAATTAAGAAATAGGTTACGTGGAATGTCAAGAAGGAATCCAACCCTTAATAATGTTAATAAATATAAGTCCCAGCAGAACAGAGTAAATAATATGAAAAAGCATGCCCGTGAACAATTTTTCTTGTCAGCTGACGAGGTCGTTCACACATATATTAAAAAAGGTTCGAAAGCATATTGGTCCTTGATAAAAAAAACTCATGAAAGGGAGTGGTAAGTCTCACAGCATCCCCCCACTTTTAGATAGCACGACTGATGAACTGGTGCAAGATGATAAGGGAACTGCTGATTTAATAAATAAGTATTTTTGTTCCATTTCATCTGTCAATGATGCTAATTATAACCCCCCTGACACCCCGTCCAGGACTGACGAAATTCTTGATAATATTATTATTACCGAAGAAAATATTAAAGATGTGCTCAAGACCCTTAAAACTGGTAAAGCCTGTGGTATTGATACTATAAGTCACCAGATGCTCAAAGGAACTGCAGATTCAGTGCATATTCCCCTATTAATACTTTTCAATGCATCCTTACAACGTGGAATTTTTCCATCTAAATGGAAAATTGCTAGAGTAATGCCCATATTTAAAAATGATGACAAATCGAATCCATCTAATTACAGACCAATCTCGTTACTCAGCTGTGTTGGCAAGGTGATGGAAAGAGTTGTATATAAATCAATTTACAATTATATTTTAATCATTCATTATTATACCCTTATCAATCTGAATTCCTCTCGGGTCATTCCACGGTATATCAACTGATTGAACTATACCATAAAGTATGTATTAATCTTGATGAGAAAATGTCAACAGTATTAATATTTTGTGATATATCAAATGCATTTGATAGAGTTTGGCATCGGGGCCTCTTAGTAAAATTGAAATCATATGGAATATCTGGTAGTTTACTCGCCTGGATTAGTGACTATATAAATGAAAGGAAACAAATTTTGATTTTAAATGATGAAACGTCTTCTGTTGGTTGTATCAAAGCTGGTGTTCCACAAGGTTCCGTATTGGCCCCTTTTGTTTTTGTTGTATATTAATGAAATTACTAATAATTTAGGAAATATTGCAAGATTATTTGCTGATGACACCTCTCTACAGTACTCTGGTAATGACCTTATAGTTGTTGAACCAGAAATCAATCATGACTTGTCTAAAATAAGTGAATGGTCAAAGAGATGGTTAGTCGATTTTAACCCAAACAAAACCAAAGCATTGATAATATCAAACGTACCCTACCATGAGCCAGAAATTAAATTTGACAATGAAAAAGTCGAAATTGTTAAAAGTCATAAGCATTTGGGAATTACCTTTTCATCTAATGGCAACTGGACAATACATATTGAAAATGTAATAAAATCAGCAACAAAACAAATCAGCGCACTACGAAAACTTAAATATATTCTATCTTCTAAAAGTTTATCGAATATCTTCCTGACCTATATAAGACCTCTGCTTGAGTATGCGTGTGAAGTATGGGATGGGTGTTTCGGGAGGGAAATTGATCAGTTGGAAAAGGTTCAGTTGGAAGCAGCAAGAATTGTTACATGACTTACAAAGTTTGCAAGTAGGGAAGCTCTTTATTTTGAAACTGGATGGGATACATTAGTTGAAAGACGTAAAAATAAAAAGCTATGTACTTTTTATAAAATGCACAATAAATTATGCCCTGAATACCTGTCCGACCTATTACCCCCTCAAATTTCAGAAACAAATGAGTATAACTTGCGAAACCGTAATAATTATTCCCAAGTGAGAACCAGATTGGAATTATCAAAAAAATCATTTATTCCTTCTACAATTTCTTCTTTGAACAATTTAGATATTTCTATTCGAAATCTATGCACTCTTACTTCATTCAAAACCAAACTAAAAACGCAAGGTTTCAAACCACCAGAGTACTATAGAGAGGAGTCCAGAAAACTTAGTATACTACATACTAGGTTGCGTCACCAATGTAGTCCTCTTAAAGCTGATTTACTCAGAGTTAATCTGGTTCTTAATCCAGCATGTACTTGTGGGGCACCATATGAGGATGCAATTCACTATTTTCTTGAATGTCCCTTGTATCAAAACCAGAGAGAATTACTTTTTTCCCATTTTAGAAATATCGACCTAAATATCGAAACATTACTATTTGGTAACGATGGAATGAATACACGTGTCAATTGTAAAATTTTTGANTGATTTACTCAGAGTTAATCTAGTTCTTAATCCAGCATGTACTTGTGGGGCACCATATGAGGATGCAATTCACTATTTTCTTGAGTGTCCCTTGTATCAAAACCAGAGAGAATTACTTTTTTCCCCATTTTAGAAATATCGACCTAAATATCGAAACATTACTATTTGGTAACGATGGAATGAATACACGTGTCAATTGTAAAATTTTTGAAAAGGTTCGAATTTTTATAAACCAAACAAAAAAATTCCAAACTGATCAATAGAGTCCACATTCTCATGTACATTTTCATTTTATTTTACGTTTATTTTCATTTTTTTCATATTTTCGTTAATTTAATGTTTATTTGTACTTTCTGTTTTCTTACATCAGACTTTCATGCTGTTTTTTTTTACTTATATTTATGTAATGTATTAGGAGAGGACAGTTACTAAGTTGGGAAAACTTGTAGTCCTATCCTTTTGCTTTTTATGCAATAAAATAGTATTAAAGTAAAGTAAATTCTAACTCCGAAAGTAGACTTCTACCAGCGGTAAGCAGCCTTTTTCACAAAAAATCTTACGATAAAAATTAGTCGTAGGTTCTTAACATTTCATATTGATTAGCGATTAAAGTTTATCCTTAATAAATAATACATTTCGACATAAGTTGTCGAAATGCGCATATGCAGAATGTAAATTTACAGTGACTTCGGTATTTAGTTACTGCACTGCAGACATATAAATAGGGGTCCAAAAGTGACGCAAGTGTGTTATGGGATACTAGTACTTGTAAATGAGCTGGAGAATCATAAACAAATCTCAATGACGGTCGAGCAAATTTAGTTCACTTCATAACATAATGAAGACAAAAAACTCAGATCTCCGAGAAAACATTTCTTCCAAAACGTACATCGAATAACGGCGTTAGCATCAAACAAAAACGATAATACGTTCTCCCATATCCCAAGACCACACTATTTCTCCGCATCAGTTTTACGTAACTCATTTTTCCTTCTTCACTTTTAGGCACAGATTTGTAATTGAAAACAGAGTTTCATTTATTCATTAATTTACTGTTTCCGAGATGTAAGTGGCCGTGTTGCATCAAGAAAAAATTATACGGTAAAAACAGTGTTTAGGATTTGAACACTTTTGAAACACGTTTAGGTCTAAAAATGTTTATGATTGTGTTTAAAACCTAAACACTTATTAACTTGAACACGTTTAGGCTAAACGTGTTTAGGATTTGAACATGTTTAGATTGATAAAATCATCAATCTTAACGTTTAACTGATATTTTCATTAAGTTAAACACAATTCTAAACACCTAAACACAATCCTAAACGTGTTTAGATCTAAACATGTTTAGCTATTTCAAACGAAGAGTTATCCTTCATATAGAGGGCGCTCTAATCTTTCTTTGTTTGATTTTAAAAGTGCTAACGTGGCAATAAACAGGGATTAACCGTGTGTGTTCTTTTGAGGATGTTGCTTTAAATACAGACTGTTTTAAAGGTAAGTAGAAAACATTATTTTGATATTTGAAAAATTTTAATGCTTATTGTATTAATGGTGTATTAATTATATCTGTTATCATTTGTGTTGCTGTCATGCATCGATTTCCATTGACATGTAATTATTATGCAACTATGTTTTAATAAAATTTAAAGAATTTTTATGGAATTTTTCTCAGTATAATATTATTTTTCCAATACACAAGCTTTTCGATTTTAAAGGTATTGTCGATAATTATAGCATTCACAATGTAAGTATTATACTTATATACTTTCAGGTAATAGAAGCAGAACAGCACTTGTGGATTGAGTCTCAATATCAGCCAGTGCAAGCATCCTAACTTGAAGCGAATGAAGAGAAGATTCTTGTCTTGAAATACTTTTATAACTTAGCCATGCAACTATCATTTTTCAAAATGCCTTCACAGAAACTCCGTTCGTTGCCTCACTTCAGTGGCGCACTCTTTTGGTTTTGAAAGCAGGAAAAAGTGTTTATCGTAATCAATTTTTCGAATATACATTTCGTAAGTAACAAATACAGGTCCCTGTTTGTGGACCACGCCATACCGATTGCAACAATGACAATCACGTGGTAGCANATAAATGAATAAATAAAAACAAAACAAAATGAAAAGGTTAAACATGTTTAAAATCTCAACACGAACATATGCTAAACATGTTTAAAACCTAAACACATTTCCATACCTAAACATGTTTAGGGCTAAACGTGTTCAAAATTCAACACAGATTATGTGTTAAGGATTGTGTTTAGGATCTAAAAACCGTTTTTAGAGTGTAAAATAACGCATGAATATTCCCCAGATGCTGTTGCATTTGATATTGATATTCATTTCAATGTGTTGTTTCAATAATCGATGATATTTGAAAATTAACATCCATGTAACCGGTGGTATGAATGTCCTGGCTACAAGATAAATTTCGCACCAAGCTTTATATTTGAATGCAGTCTTGATCAGAATTACCTCCGGTTACAAGTCAAGAGAGTCTAACGTCACTTTATTGAGACAGGAGTATCGGTATTCTGCTACGCTACAAGAAATTGAACAACTTTGATTAAACTGTATACTAGTAGTCTTCTTTGAAAGTACACAAGATGGTCATCATTCCAATTTTTCAATTTTAATACACAAGAAATTGATAACTTAGCCATGCAACTATCATTTTTCAAAATGCCTTCACAGAAACTCCGTTCGTTGCCTCACTTCAGTGGCGCACTCTTTTGGTTTTGAAAGCAGGAAAAAGTGTTTATCGTAATCAATTTTTCGAATATACATTTCGTAAGTAACAAATACAGGTCCCTGTTTGTGGACCACGCCATACCGATTGCAACAATGACAATCACGTGGTAGCATGATGAACTTTCTAATTGGTTAGATATTTGTCCAGTTTGTTGGGTTTATCTTAAATCGCGAAAAATCGATATGAAAATTGATACCAATTATGCATAATTACTTGCCGATTTCATAAAACTCTGAATTATTCTGCTGGAGGAGAAAAGGGTTTGATTAATGCTGTTCTTTCCCTCATAGTGGTTAGTACTTTGGTGCTGACCTAATAAAAAAGATTTTGTTTGAAAACTTGCAATAAATAATTTTTTGTAAATTTTGTTGATCTCTCTCAATCAAAACTCTCTCCTTAGCCGATTTTGGCTTTCTATATATGTCATATTGGTTATTTGTTCTCTATCAGTTTTGGCCATCTTTGAGTTTTTGGTCTTCTAATTAAATGTTTAGATTTTATCTGCACTGAAAAAAAAAACAAATTAAGGCAATGCAAAATTAATTAATTGGTTCTAAGGAAATTTTTCATATAAAATGATGAGGGAGGGAGGTGATTTTTTTTATCTTTTTATTTGCCAAAAAATAGATGAGGCAGCTTTTTACATTGTAAAAACCACAAAAAGATAGTGAGGGAGGTGATTATTTGTTTTTATTTTATTGAAATGGCAAAAACATAGGGTCAATGAGGGGCTTTTTTCAAGCCTCAAACTAGATGAGGGAGGGCCTGTGAACCAATAAATTATTTTTTATGGCCTAATAGTTAGTTCGGTATTTAGTTATTTGTTACCACTGGGTCGATATGGCACGCCTGAACCACATTAATTCGATGGATAGATATTAGCGCCGATAAATTGAGTTTATCGGTCACATTAATACGATAAACACATTTTTGCGATCGATTATCAAAACTTAGCGGCATTTATATGAACTGATCGACCGCTAAAATTGGTTTATCGAATTAATGTGGTTCCCGCGTCGCAAAGATGAGGTAATTACATTAACGGTCGTTAATGCATTAACGGTTTTCAATGCCCTTATATGGTAATTCATATTCACGGAAGTTCGAATCCGTCTTTTGTTTGTCAGTTTATGTAACCATTTGTTAAAAGCGCTTCCATTGGTCAAAATGGGAAACGGTTAAAAGCCGGGAAATTTGAAGGCCTATTCATTTAAAAATAAAATATCAAATGAAATTCTTTGTTATTTTAATAATATATCAATACAGTGCTAGAATATATCTGGTAGGTCCTGGTATAGTAAATCGACTTCCTATATTTTGATGTACGGGGATATGTGCCAAAAAATTGTGGGTTTTTTCCGTGAAATAAAGCGTTTTTAAACGAATAATTCCCGTAGTATACAATAGAAATAAAATAATGTATATAAAGAGTTTCTTTATCAAACAAGCAAAATAGGGAATATTCTTTGAGACAACATCACTGATTTTCACATATAACTGTACTTCATGCATTGGCTTTGTTTTGTTTTTTTATAACTCACATCAGAGACATAACTTTAATTATATGTCTCTGCTCACATATAAAATTCTCAATGCTATGAGTATTCTTCCTTTAATTCAGTGTAGTTATATGAATTTTGGGCATGTATCTCGAATAACTTTGACTCATTCCAATCAGGTAATACCCTCTCCCCCGCAGTTAACAATAAAATGCAGATTTAACTTACTGTGCACAATTTTTGTAGCCAATATTAATTTACTTATTGGACACATTTGTTTTACCCCCATACATTTGGTTTAGTCCATTTTACCCAAAATATAACATTAAAATACAGATTGTTCTAAATCGACACATTTGTTTTAGTCAATATTACCTAAATGTAGCATTAAAATACTTATCTAACTGATCAAATCGTTTGCTTTAGTCCAAATTATCCAAATATAACATTTAATTACAGATTTTACTTACTCGACACATTTGTTTTATTCCATATTTTTTAAAAAAAAGCATTACAATACAGATTTTACTTACTCGACACATATGTTTTAGTCCATATTACCCAAATGTAACAATTAAATACAGATTTTTCTTACTCGACGCATTTACTTTAGTCTATATTATTATCCAAATATAACATTTAAATACAGATTTTTCTTACTCGACACATTTGCTTTAGTCTATATTATCCAAATATAACATTTAAATACAGATTTTCTTATTTGACACATTTGTTTTATTACATATTATCCAAATATAGCATTAAAATTCAGATTTTACTTACTCGACACATTTGTTTCATTCAATTATATCGAAATAAAGCATTAAAATACTGATTTTACTTACTCTTCACATTTATTTTATTCCATATTAATCAAATATAACATTAAAATACAGATTTAATTTACTTGACACATTTGCTTTAGTCCATATTATCCAAAATTAATATTTAAATACAGATTTTTCTTACTCGACACATTAGTTTTAGCCCATATTACCTAAATGTAGCTTTGCATTACTGATTTTACTTACTCGACACATTTGTTTTAGTTCATATTACCCAAATATAACATTTAAATACAGATTTTTCTTACTGGACACATTTATTTTAGCCCATATCACCCAAATGTAACATTTAAATACAAATTTTAATTACTAGACATATTTGTTTTAGTTCATATTACCAAAATATAACATTTAAATGCAGATTTTTCTTACTCGACACATTTGTTTTAGTTCATATTACCCAAATGTAACATTTAAATACAGATTTTACTTACTCGACACATTTGTTTTAGTTCATATTACCCAAATATAACATTTAAATACAGATTTTACTTACTGGACACATTTGTTTTTGTTCATATTACCCAAATGTAACATTAAATACAGATTTTACCTTCTCGACACATTAGTTTTAGCCCATATTACCCAAATGTAACATTTAAATACAGATTTTACTTACTCGACACATTTGTTTTAGTTCATATTACCCAAAAATAACATTTAAATACAGATTTTCTTACTCGACGCATTAGTTTTAGCCCATATTACCCAAATGTAACATTTAAATACAAATTTTACTTACTAGACATATTTGTTTTAGTCCATATTACCAAAATATAACATTTAAATGCAGATTTTTCTTACTCAGCAGTTTTGTTTTAGCCCATATTAACAAACTATTGCATTAAAATACAGATTTTACTAACTCAACAAATTTATTTTAGTCCATATTATCCAAATGTAACATTTGAATACAAATTTTACTTACTCGACACATTTGTTTTAGCCCATATAACCCAAATATTACACTAAAATGCAGATTTTACATACACAACATATTTATTTTAGTCCATATAACCCTAATAGTACATTTTAATGCAAATTTTACTACCTCTACACATTTGTTTGAGTCCATATTACCCAAATTTTACACTAAAATGCATATATATTTTTTGTTTCAAACTGGGACTAATATAACATGTTATATTAGTCCCAGTTTCAAATTACTAAAATTTGTATACTTTTACTGTGGCGGGCAATAGTAAGGGATGACTATTTTGGGGGGGGGGCGTGGCCAGCTATTATGTGACTTTGATGACGTAACGAACCAAGATTTCACTCGATAAAAAATGTACAAAGAATGCAAGAGAATGGTACAAATAATTTGAATTTTCTCGAGAACCGTTGTTTTTTTCTGATTTATGCTGTTACCCACGTAATCTTGAAAATCTGTTCTTTCGATTGATGTAAAACATTTCAGTTTAGTTTCAGTCTAAATTACTTCCAATTTGATTTGAAATTACGGTGTTGCAGACTCAAAAACTCCTATTGTAGCTATGTTTATTTACGATAAAATATGAAAACCGCAGTTACGAAACACACAATAAAACGTCTTAAATCGACATAATTTACATTTATGCACATATACAGCGAAAGATGAACGATTACTGTAACAGAAAATCTATATAAGAACAGTTTAATTTTTAGTTATGTTACTTCCAATTTGATTTGAATTGAAAATCGCCAAATTTCTGTTAAAATAAAAATGGAAGATGATGAGATAACCCGGATGTTGTATTACCATCATTGTTTGTAGGTTGTTATCCTTATTTTTTCCCAAACGTGTTATAATTTTAACAATCTCTAAGTTTAAGTTAAAATATATATAACCAGAAGTCCATTATTAGTAGAAGTCAGCAACTCGTAATACATCAGTAGACGGCATTGTCCCCAGACTACCGTTGTGATTCAAACGAGATTTCGTGCGGGAAGACTAAAAATAGTAGCTAAAAATTCATGGCCAGAAAATAAATGTTGCATGATGGGTACAGTTAATATATGCAAAATCCACAGGGACAATTAATATTCGCTACGTGTCTTGCTCTACCCCACCAGTTTTCAGATAAATGTGATAATTGATAACCGATTAATGACAGATGTATGGCACGCCAAAGCCACAAAAATGAGATAAAATAGCATTATCTCAGTTAATGCTGTCTTATCTGAATTTTTGTAGTTTTGGCGCACATTATCAGACATGTAATATCAGGTTTCCTCATTACCTCCTGATAAGTACTTTCAAATATTTTATACATAGGTCTCTATGCAATCTATATGGTAATGATGTTTTATCTCAAGATAACATAGCATTATCTGTTAATACAGTTTTTTTCTGCATTTTTGTGGTTTTGGCGTGCTAGTAAATGTATTATCTGTTTTCTAATATCAACCAATCAGACGTAATATCTATGGGAAACTGTATTATCTGATTTATGTAACTGTATTATCTGATTTAAGTTGAAAGCAATCAGATGTAGATAGATAAATTTCAATAACTTATTAAATTCAATCTTTTTACATCAAATTATCTTTTCTGAAAAACTATGTAATAATTTTAAAATTGTAACATAATTTCTTTTCTTTTTCTTATCCATTTGCCATTTGTAACGAATTTTGTAATATTGTGTGCATATATTATTCTATTTTCTCTTTGTCGTTGTAAAATTAGTTTATGTGAATAAAGTCTCGTCAATATATATTAATCAAAGCTCCGATGGAGCTGACTCCCGAAGCCCTGAAAATCTACATGTGGCAAAACTTCGCAGTCATCCAAAGAACTGCTGCATACGTCTGCATGTATTCTAGTTATTCCGTAATACGTGAAAATAATCGGATTGTGTGATTTCGCATGTTGATTTCATTGATATAAATATATGCAATACACTGTCACAGGTAAACAAATGTTATTTTCATCTCGCAAATTACTGCGCGACAAGTTCGTTGATCCGAGACGCAATATAAAAAAAACGAGTAATTTGATAAACATGCATATTTTTTTCAATTCATTAAAACAACACTGTATTCAACTCNTTTATCAAGATTACGTTGTTATTTATTTTTATAATATCAGAAGTTTAAGAGCTCTTGTGCGCTCATGTTTTCTTGTTAATTTGAACAAGCTATGACTTTAAAAATACCACTTACTTACTTACTGGATGTTTAATTCAATGAAATGAGGGGGTATGGAAATCTTTCAAACTTTTGTCTATTTCTTGCAGAATCTAAGCAAAGTCTGTTTTTCTATAATAGTTTACCATGCTAACTTTAATTAAACCTTAATTATTTATTTATTTATTATTCAAGGACGTCCGAGACCAGGAAGTAAATTTTGTTTCTCACAGAACACTCGGATGAAAATAAGTGAGAATGTTAACAGTGATAATGAATCTATGGAATTAATCGAATATATATTAAAGATTATATCAAGTGTACACTTTTCACATTTTTAAATCTTTTAGTTGCTAGTAGTCAAGGAATCGTTTTCTTAGCAAATGAAATTGCATGTAACAGATTAAGACGGATGTTCTTCAATGGGCACAATAAATTATTACATACGGATCGGACATCTATCATAAGATAGTTCATTACCTGTTAACAGATAAACAAGTTCATTACCAGTTATGATAAGCAATTTCATTACCTATTACCTCCAGGAAAAAATGTTTTATCTCTTTATTGCATAGAGACCTATGTTAATTTTTTTTCCATATTTAATTATCAGGAGTTAATGATATTTTATCTGCGCCAAAACCACAAAAATACAGATAAGATAGCATTACCTGAGATAATGCTATTTTATCTCATTTTTGTGGCTTTGGCGTGCCATACATGTTCATTATTCCACCTTTCTTTGGATTCTTCTTCTTCCAATAATTTTTGTCCAAAAAATATATCATTTTGAAATGGTTTGATATAATAAAATGAAAATTTATTATCTACTTGGATCAGCACAAGGAGAATTGCTTCCATGAAAAAAAATTAAAAAACGGCTGCCATTTTACATTAAAAATAGAGGATTCAATATATCAGGAACTGCTTTACAGAATTTATTTATATTTTGTATAAATTTTCAAAATGAAACAAAGGAATTTGTGAAAGCAAATTTCAAAACAACCACTATTTTCCAAGTTAGCGGCGAAATTATGTAAAAATTTCAACTTGTTCATTTTAATTAAAACTGATTTCTAGGTATATTTTGAGGCTGCAAATAAGATGGAAACCTGGAATTGGTTGTCTTGGGTGACATCAGAAATTGCTCACAATTGCAAAACTAGTTTTTGTATAAAAAAAAGTGCTAATGAAACTGTCTTTGAAGACCACTTTCTTACCTAATAATGTCTCAAATAGCTGCCTCAATTTTATATAAAGTTATCAGCATAGTGAACATTCAAAACTTGTTTTCCTGTATTTTAAAAGTTTTATCATTTAAAAACAATTATTCTTTAATGTCCCTTCTAACTTGAACTGGTGATTGGTATAGATTCAAAGTACTTCATGCTTTGATGATAAGCTACTAAATACTTGTTACCATGGTGATAAGCTGTAAATAATGTGATATACTATTTATTGCATCATTGGTGCTATTTATGTTTGTAAATAAGAGACACAATAAAGACTTCATCAATTTCATTGTTTATTTATACAGATTTATACTGGGGAGCTGAAATTTTCTGGCTGGATTGAGTTAGTATGTACTAACATCTCGGCAAAATGACATCCAGGACAATCAAACACAAATTGCGATGTCAAAATGCATGTACGAAGATTTTCCTTCATGCACATCCTCATTTGATGTATACCTTTTGATCCATCAAACAACCTGCGTAAAGAGTTGCACATTTTACGATAGTTCACCTATGAAGTTCCATAGACATTCAACAAAACATGTAGTTGTCTTGATGTCTCCTATATACCGTATGTTAAAGAGTAAAGTAAGAGGGGGGTAAATGTACACTAGACCAAATTCTTGTAAACAAGCTAAACTAGAGCATGTTGAAACTGGCGTTGTTGGAAGGGCCCCGCAATTTTGATCCTGAAACTTTGGGCAAAAGTAAAAAATCAGATGAGTGTGGATTCAAATTCTGTTTGACACACTAATGTGTTGATACAGTAATTTGCTGGATACAGTGATTTCTTGAAGTTTTTCCAAACTATATTATTTCTTAGCTTCAGACTAAATATCAAGTCATTTAAAGTTCAAAATCAAAGTATCAGCAAAACAGAAAGTAATTCAGTGACAAACCTATAAGTCAATCACACAATACAAATCATCATTTCCAAGCTTCAGACCAAATTTCAAACCATTCCCTATTGTAGAGGCCAAGAAATCTGTGACCAAAATTTCTTTGATAGTAAAAAATCAAAGTATCGGCAAACAGGAAGTGGGCACCTGACAATGTTGAAAATTGCTTACAGGATACAACTCATTATTATCAAGCTTCAGACCAAATTTCAAATCATTCCCTATTGTAGAAGCAAAGAAATCTGTGAGGAAAATTTTGTTCATAAAAAAAAATCAAAGTATCGGCAAACAGGAAGTGGATACCCGACAAACTTGAAAATTGCTTACATGATACAAGTCATGATTTCCAAGCTCCAGACCAAATTTCAAATCCTTCCCTATTGTAGAAGCCAAGAAATCTGTGACAAAAAATTTGTTAAAGTAAAAAAATCAAAGTATCGGCAAACAGGAAGTGGAAGTCCGACAAACTTGAAAATTGCTTACACAATACAAATCATCATTTCAAGGCTTCAGACCAAATTTCAAATCATTCCCACTTATACAAGCCAAGAAATCTCTGATGAAAAAAAAATGTTGACGGACGGACAGACGGACAGACAAAGTGAAAACTATAGGGCATCCGCATCTCAATGCGGGGCCCTTATTAAGGATGGTCACTTCTCCTGTTTATTATATCAAGAATTCAAAATTAATATTTTTATTTATTAGAATATGGATCATACATCATTTTAAGCAAAAAATATTGATAGGCCCACTGGCCTATAGTGTGGCTGTTTTTGATATTTAAACACCTGAAATTTTGGTGGAAACCCAAACTTATCTATACTTTTCATTCACTTTGCATTAAGGCAATCAATCTTTGTAATGCAATGAAGAAATGTCAAGAATTTCATGAAATTTTGTCAGAAGTCTGTTTAAGATGTAAACTATCATATTTTGAAAAGAAAATTGGGGTAATTGTGCAAATTTTTTTTATCCTTAATTGATATGTAAAATGCTGCCTTCTTACCAGTCCTTCACATACCAAGTTAAATAAACAAGGAATTATATAAAATTTTTATACTCCCGCTCCGAAGGAGGGGGGTATACTATTTTACCTCTGTCAGTCCGTAATTCCGCCATTCCGTCCATCCGTCCGTCCTTCCGTCCGTCACACATATTTTTGTCGCATTTTTCTCAGCAACCACATATGACAGCCACTTGATATTTGATATGGTGCTTCAGTATGGTGTCCTATACTGTGCCTCCCCTTTTTGGGCATATCGAATGACCACTTCCTGTTTACCGACTTTGTGCCTTTTTTACTTTCATTTTCAAAATTGTGACTTTTTCGTCGCATTTTTCCCAGCAACTACACACGACAGCCACTTGATATTTGGTATGGGATCCTATACTGTGCCTCCCCTTTTCAGCTGAATGAAATGACCACTTCCTGTTTACCGACTTTGTGCCGTGTTTACTTTCATTTTCAGAATTGTGACTTTTTCGTCACATTTTTCTCAGCAACTACACATGACAGCGAGTTGATATTTGGTATGGTGCATCAGTATAGGGTCCTATACTGCGCCTCCCTTTCCAGCCAAATCCAATGATGACTTCCTGTTTACCGACTTTGTGCCGTTTTCACTTTAAATTTTCATAATTGTGACTTTTTCGTCACATTTTTCTCAGCAACTGCAAATGACATGTACTTGGTATTTCGCATGGAGCTTCAACTGTAGGGTTCTACATGTATACTGTATTTCCTTTATTTTTCAGCCATATTACTTTACTACTCTCAGTTTAACAACTTTGATTTTTTTTTATTTCATTTTCCAAGTTTGACTTTTTAGTCAATTTTTTCTCAGCAACCACACATCTTTATTTTTCTCTGCAAATGTGTAAATGCTTGTATTGTGTACACTTGTACTGTGTCCACACAACTATTTTTTCTCTTACCATATAGATTCAGGGTTCAATGAGCGGGGGTATAACTGGCTCTTGTTGTTCCAGGACCCAGGTCAACAAGCTTTTGCTACCATTCAGGTGGAAGAAAAGGTCTCAGCATTTATTTAGTATGTAACACATTGCTATCAAATGATGCACTGTTAGTTTTTAGCTCATCTGGCTAAGCCAGGGTGAGCTTTTGCTATCACTTGGATTCCATCATCCATCGTAAACTTTTCATTCAAAGATCTCCTTGAAAATCAATTTGAAACAAACTTAGTCACAATAGTCCTTGCCAGGTTCCCGTTAAAACTTATATTTTGAAGGAAGGAACTACATCCAAGACGGCCCCAGTGTGGACCATAGTTTGAACATTGGACCCAACAGGAAAACACTCTCAAAAATCTTTTTAGAAACTACTAGTAGAATAACAACTAAACTTAGTCACAATGGTCCACTCAAAAAAATGTTTCCAGTAAGTCCTTACCTCATCCAAGATTGCCGCCAGCAGGGAACATAGTTTACATTTGACCCTATGGGAAACACATTCAAAGATCTTATCAGAAACTGCTAGTCCAATTATAACCAATCTTTGTCAAAACTCCCTTACAAAAAGGTATCCAGCAGGTCTCTACCTTATCCAAGATGACCGCTAGCAGGGAACATAGTTTAAGATTGGCCCCTATGGATCTTCTCATATACTAATTGTCTAATTAGAACCAAACTTAGTCACAATGGTCCTTAGATTGTGTCTGTTAACTTAAAGATATCCTATAGGTGCCTACCTCATCCAATATGGAGGCAAATGGGGAACATAATTTAACATTGGATACCATTTAAAGAATTTGGTCTCAGAAACAATAAAACCACTATTCTAATAACACAAAATTGATTTCAATAGCCCTATGGTGATCTCCATCGAAATTTGTGCCTGGCAGATCTGTATCAAATCTAAGGTGGCCACCAGCTGGGAACATCGTAAAAAATTGGACCATATTGAAAATGCCATTCACATCTCTTTATAAGCCATGGTCAAAGTGAGCAATACAGGCTCTTGAGAGCCTTTTGTTATATCTATGGTACAGACAAGAAGCAGGAAATACAGACACAGACAAGGCGATTCCTATACATACCCCAAAAACCATGCTTGATTGATTGATTGATTATTTAGAGTATAACAACATAGGTAATAGATGATACAAAAAGATCACTTATGATACCAGTAAACTTATTCATCTGCATGCTGATCTACCTTCTGAGATGTACAAATGCAATGTAAGTGATCCTGTAATTCTGAATTCAGATTTAAACTTGATTATATATTAATCAAATGGAAAATGTGGGTATAAGTGGCCAATTTTTGCCAACTTCTAAGTTTGATGATCTTACTTTATGCAGTAACTGAAATCTGAAGTTGGACATAATCTTGAATGCAATTTGATTGAACTGCAAATATAGGTAAAAGTGACCCATTTCTTCTGGATGCTAATTGGATACCACTAGAGATGCATGCATTTCTAGGCAAGATCCCACCATCTACAATAAATGAGATATGACCTGACACACAACTAAATGCAAATAACTTTAGCATTAAGCACATGTCAAAGAGGCCCAATTCTTTTGAGAGCTGACAACCAACCAAAGATGAACCTGTGTGCAATGTCTGATGACTCTATCCTACAAAGTAATCATCTTTGGCTAAAGAAATAACAAGAAGAAACAGGAAGGTCTTAAAATGTGTCACACAATATAGCAATGACTATACAAAGATAGTTACAAACAATTACCTTTGCTGAGAAAATCTAAGTAATTCGTTAAGGATCTGCGGAACCTAGTGTCTCGCCTGCTCACTCTGCTGTCATTATAATTTGGCCTATATTAGGATGTGGTTGCTCAGAATGCAAAGAAACAACTGGTCTTTAACACAGTTTCAGCATATTCCCCAAAGTTGGAATGCACAAATTTTTGAAATCTTACCACTGAAAATATAGGTCAAGGCGACATAATTCTGGTATAAATGTTGGTTACTATTAAAGATGTAACCAATTACCAATAATCATCAGTCTATGGCATGTAGGTGTTGAGATACTGGTGCAAACAAAAAAATTGATTTGAAAAAAACTAAGTCCAACTAATGGCAAAATACGGAAAAATTGAAATTATTTTTTTTCAAAATTAAACTTGGAATTCAATAATCAGGTTGTACTAAATATTGTGTCAAAATTTCATTGATATTGAGTAAGATTTCAAAAAGTTATTGAAGTTCAAAAAAAGTTTAACATTAGGGTTAACCAAATGTTAACGATGACAGTGATGCCGACGACGGAATCTATGGTGGCTATGTCTCGCCTTCGTGACATTTGTCGCAGGCGAGACAAAAACCATGAGGATGCACCATTGTCGTGCTAGGTATACCCCCACTCGTATTTATTTAAACATTAAAATAGGAAAAATCCATCAAACAGGAAGTTGATATCATAGGGTGACCAAAATAGGATACATTACCCCTATATATAAAGTCAAATACCAAATTTGAAATAAATTGGCCAAACAGTAGCTGAGAAAAGTACGACAAAAATTTTTACTATGTTCAATACGGGGAAAAATGGCCAAGTCCCGCCAAACAGGAAGTTGATATCGTAGGGTGACCAAAATCAATTACAACACATTCCCCCTATATATAAACTCAAATACCAAATTTGAAATAAATTGACCCAGCAGTAGCTGAGAAAAGTGCGACGAAATTTTCACTATGTTCAATAAAGGGAAACATAGGTAATCAACGATTACAAAGTTCACCTCGTTATGGCACATGGACACAGAAACCCAATTTGGCCAGGGTGCTCAATACCATCCCTTATGCATGTATACAAAGGCTAGATGATCTTACCATGTACAAGTATCGAGACCTGAATTCAGACATAAACGGAAAAGTGACCTAATTTTGCCTAAATGCTGACCTACTGCCAAAGATGCATGAACATGCAAGGTTAGATGATCCTACCATGTACAGTTACTTAAATCTGAACTCGGACGCAAACTTGAATGTAAGTCAATCATGTGGAAAATAAAGGTCATTTAAGTGACTTAATTTTGCCTGGATGCTGACCTACCCCCAAAAATGCATGCAAATGAAAGGTTAGATGATCCTACCATACAGTTACTTAGATCTGAACTCAGACGTAAACTTGAATGTAAGTCAATCATGCGGAAAATATAGGTCAAAGTGACCTAATTTTGACTGGATGCTGACCTACCCCCAAAGATGCATGCTCATGCAAGGTTAGATGATCCTACCATGTACAATTACTTAGATCTGAACTCAGACGTAAACTTTGATATAAGTTGATCATGCGGAAAATATAGGTCAAAGTGACCAAATTTTGCCTGGATGCTGAACTACCGCCAAAGATGCATGCAGATTCAAAGTTAGATGAACGTACCAAAATGTACAGTTACTTAGATCTGAACTCTGACGTAAACTTGAATGTAACTTGATCATGCGGAAAATATAGGTCAAAGTGACCTAATTTTGCCTGGATGCTGACCTACCGCCAAAGATGCATGCAGATGCAAAGTTAGATGATTGTATCATGTACAGTTACTTAGATCTGAACTCGGACGTAAACTTGAATGTAAGTCACTCATGCGGAAAATATAGGTCAAAAGTGGCCTAATTTTGCCTGGATGCTGACCTACCACCTAGGATGCATGTACATGCAAGGTTAGATGATCCTACCATGTACAGTTCCTTAGATCTGAACTCGGACGTAAACTTGAATGTAAGTCGATCATGCAAAAAATATAGGTCAAAGTGACCTAATTTTGCCTGGATGCTGACCTACCCCCAAAGATGCATGCACATGCAAGGTTAGATGATCCTACCATGTACAGTTACTGAGATATCAACTGGGACCTAAAATTAAATGAAAGCTAGTCAAGCGGAAAATATAGGTCAAAGAGACCTAATTTCCTTGGAGGCTGTGAGATAGTCCAAGATGCATCTGCACACTAAGTTTGATGACCCTACCCTTCATAGTTGCAGAGATATATTCCCAAATGCGGACGCGGACGTAGACGTAGACGCGGACGAGGACACGGGGGTACTCCAATAGTCCTCCTCAACTTCGTTGAGGCGAACTAAAAATGGCCAAGTCCTGCCATACAGGAAGTTAATATCGTAGGGTGACCAAAATCGCGTACAATTTATTCCCCCCTATATATAAAGTCAAATACCAAATTTGAAATAAATTGGCCCAGCAGTAGCTGAGAAAAAAAGTGACGAAAATTTTCACTATGTCCAATAAAGGGAAATCAAAGTGCAGTCAGTACTGAAAGGTGGTTGGCTTTTTCAGCAATGAATATACCCGCATGTGTAGCTGACCTGGATCATGGAGATTGTGATCTAAAATTCAGGGAAAACTTTGTATCGATAGTTATGAACAATTAGGAACGAAATTTTTTTTTACGGCTCATGTAATACAATAGGTCAGTATCACATTGTGGATTATGGATTAACTGATTAACAGACAGACTTACAAGAATAAAACGGTATACACCTCTCCTACAAAGAGGGGATAAAAAAAATTTGTGTTTGAAAGATGAATAGAAAAACCAAAGGCTCCCAGGAGCCTGTATCGCTCACCTGGCTTTCAGTTGCCACAATCAAGCTAACATTGTAAGTTATAAAGTTGATCTTCAGTCTCTCAAACTTTGGTAGCTCATCAAAAATCACACATCTTGAACTGTATTTAAAGTCTGATAATGTTTTCCTATATTTCTTTGTTGGGCTTTTTTGACAAAAAACATTCTTGCTAAGCTCAGACCACCTTCAACACCAGTTTTGAAGTCGAGACATCATTTTGTAAATCGCGGTCAATGAACAATTTTCAACATCGGTTTTAAAGTCGCAACATCTATTTAGAAACCAATTTTCATTAAAATCGGACAATGTTGAATTTTCCTGCCTTTTTTGGCAGCCATTTTGAAAATGGCCGTCAGCGAACAATTTTTCAAGATCAGTTTTGAAGCTGTGACATCAGTACCTATTTGGAAACCAAATTTCATTGAAATCGGATAATGTTGAATATTCCCGCCTTTTTTTGTGGCCATTTTTTAAAATGGCGGTAAACGAACAATTTTCAACACTGGTTGAAGTTGCAACATCAATATCTATTTGGAAACCAAACAAGAGCTGTCGCCGAATGGCAACCAGGTATACCCCCAATCATTGAACCTTGGACCAAAAATTCATGTTTTCACTAATTACTGGACCAAAAATTCATGATTTCACTACTTTTTGTAATTAAGTCCACATTTCATGAAAAATTCATTTTTCACTACATTTCGTAACAAAGTTCACATTTCGTCAAACAGGAAGTACACATCAGACAGGACTCTAAACAGGACATTCCTTACAAATAACCATATAGAGGCTGCATACCACTTTTGAAATCAATCCCTCTTGTAGAAGCTGAGAAAAATGCGACGAAAAATTCATGTTTTCACTACATTTTTTAACTAAGTCCACATTTCGTCAAACAGGAAGTACACATCTGACAGGACTCAAAATAGGATGTTCCTTACAACTAACCATATAGAGGCTGCATACCAATTTTGAAATCATTTTGTCAAACAGGAAGTACACATCTGACAGGACTCAAAATAGGACGTGTCTTACAACTAACCATATAGAGGCTGCATACCAATTTTGAAATCAATCCCTCTTGTAGAAACTGAGAAAAATGCGACGAAAATTTTTTTCAGACGAACGGACGGACGGACAAGGTGAATCCAGTATACCCCCCTCTCTAGCGAGTGGGGGTATAATTTCATTGAAATCGGACAATGTTTTCCCACCTTTTTTGGCAGCCATTTGAAAATGGCAGTCAACATCGGTTTTGAAGTAGTGACATCAATTCTCACTTGGATACCAAATTTCATTGAAATCGGACAATGTTGAATTTTCCTGCCTTTTTTGGGGGCCATTTTTTGAAAATGGCGGTTGACGAACACTTTTCAACTACGGTTTTAAAGTCGCTACATCAATATCTATTTGGAAACCAAATTTAATTGAAATCGAACGATGTTGAATTTTCCCGCCTTTTTTCGGCGGCAATTTTGACCAGAGTCTCCCAGGAGCCTGTATCGCTCACCTGGCTTTCAGTTGCCACAATCAAGGTAACAATGTAAGTTATACAGTTGATCTTCAGTTTCTCAAACTTTTGTAGGTCGAACACCTCCAATATCTTGAACTGTTTTTAAAGTCTGATCATGTTTTATTATATTTCTTTGTTGGGCTTTTTTGATAAAAAATGTTCTTGCTAAGGACCACTTTCGACACCTGTTTTGAAGTCAAGACGTCATTTTGTAAATGGCAGTCAACAAACAATTTTCAACATAGGTTTTGAAGTCGCAACATCAATATCTACATGGAAACCAAATTTCATTGAAATCGGACAATGTTGAATTTTCCCGCCATTTTGAAAATGGCGGTCAAGGAACAATTTTCAACACCGGTTTTGAACTCACAACATCAAGAACTATTTGGAAACCAAATTTCATT
>MJUU01040783.1:2641-20187 GCA_002080025.1 Modiolus philippinarum
TATAAACATTAACCAATTAATGACTTTAATTTTGTATGTTCCTTTCTGTTTTAATTTAGAATTTGTTTTGTAATAAATAATATCTATGGGAACGGACTACATATCTTTGAAAAACTTGTGCCCATTTCTTTTTGTTATATTAGATAATAAAATCATTATAAACTTTACCAACAAAATATCCTTACAGTTCAGTAGAAATATGAATTAAAATTAATCAAAGCTCCGATGGAGCTGAAACTCGAAAGCCCTAGAAATCTACATGTGGCAAACCTCCGTAGTCATCCAAAGATGCATACGTCTGCATGTATTAAGTTATTCCGTAATACTTGAAAAGATTTCGTATGTATGTCGATTGTGCATTATATATATCACAGGTAAACAAATGTTATTTTCATCTTTTATTTATGTTTTCGAAGAGTGTACAAAGGGAGGTAAATCAAACATACAGACCGATGCATTATGCAACTGCGCTGCAGGCCGCAATATAAAAAAACGATTAATTTGATAAACATGCATATTGTTTTCAATTTAATATCACAACACTGCATTCAACTCAAGAAAATGAAGAAATATAACTTAAATACACAATGTATAAGATTTTGATAGAAACTTGCGCACTATATTTTATCGGAAGCACGAAGATCATCTTTTAGGTTACAATACACCATTAGTTTTCCCATAGGCGACAATAGTAACGAATCCTGCTCCGCGGAATTTGTCAAAAGAGTTTTGGCTCCAAATCCTTTTTATTATGAAAGTACGTCATCCGACAAAACTTTATGACAGAAAAAAACAGGGGCATGCCGCAGCTCTTCTTACAGTAAATTTCGGTTTTTAGTGACAACCGTCAATCTCGCAAAAAAATCCAACAAAAAATTGCGACTGAAATAAAATTCCCTTATAAGGCAGGACAAGAATAAAAATATTATGTTAGTTCCAAAACATTACCAAGTCAATATAGTTTCAGACAAAAAATAAAATTCAAGTATACTTACAACCAATCACAGGCAGCCATGGTTTTAAATCTGTATTGCATGTTATCCAAATAAAATGGATGCGCCCATACCGTCTAACCTATAGAGCCGTTAATAGGCTTGAAGCCGCATGTGAATTAACAACTCTCCGCCTTCGGCTTACGAGTTAAAAGTTATGACGGAGTTAAGTAAATCAATAAATGAGCTATAAATGACTCGGCAAGCCTCTTGAATCAGTTCACAGGGGTAATTACAAAATTACCGAACAAAATGTTCAGGAGGCGAAATTCAAAGGGTAAAAAGACTAATTTTGTGCAAAATCAGGAGAAAAAATTGTAAATCGCTGCGGTCCTGAGAAGTCTTTTGAAGTTGTAGGTTTTATGGAGCAACAAACAATTAGTGTCATGTGTAGCAATTCAACAGTAATTGTTATCGAAAGGTCGTATACATTGAAAAGAAATGTTCATCCCAATACGTGAAAAAAGAATCTCGAATCACAGTGCAACTGAAACTTCAAACTTCTCGACAAGGGACTAATATCTTTAACTATTTTAACCGGTAAATTAAATCTTTTGAAGTATAAGGTGCATTACTTGATCCTGTAAACAAGATAACTTGGAAGTATGGTTTTAATTTGACTTGCAGATAAGAAGGGGTGGGTTATTCTTGGCTCCTTGAATCTCTGAACTCATTACAATCATTGATTGTCAACTTTACAAATGAAAATGCCAAAGGTTTGCAGAATTCGGGAAAAAAATATGAAAAAAAAAAGAAATTTTAAGTAGGGTCAGAGATTACCTCCGGACAGAAATCTCCATACAGACGTAATTTTTTTCAACATTTGACGAATCCATCGTAAAAATCAGGTGCACAGGCTTATATGCACTTACTATCCTGACATAATTGTAAACAGGTATTCTGTAGATGGTCGGAGGAGGGTCGAGATTACCACAGGCAAAAATGTCTGCCACAAATTGATGGGCGGACACAATGTACCCTAAACTTCGTTTTGGATGGGTATAAAAATGGAAATATTGTCTTCTGATCGTTTTTGTCACGGCTGTTGACTGTATCGTCACTTAGATAAAATTTGCTGTTGATCGTTTCATGTATCGGTTGGAGATCGTATCCTATTTTCTTCTTGTTGTGTCAAGTAATGTCAGATTAAACAAAAACACCTGACATTTGAATAATACTTTATACATAAACATAAAGGTAAAAGATGCATCTTAATTGCTAATTTTAAATAACAACATGTTAAGTACGAAGTTGTATGGAATAAGGAATTGAAGTTCAAGATCTGAGATTTTGGCGTGATTTTCAGTGTAAATTTGATTTAAAGTCTGCCAAAATGTACATGTTATAAGAAAGCAATTTATTGTTTTCATTATGTGATTTATAATCTTCATTTTTACATCCAAATCAATGCATGGTTCTGCTTTAAATGACATTAAATATCAAAAATCTTAAAACCACTGTTTCATTTCTCTGCATGTACACAAACATCGATGATCGTATCAATCGGCTGATGATCAAATTGATACAAAGCGGTTGTACGGTGAGAAAAAGGAAGGCCAAAATCATCTAAGGACAGAGCTATGCATGAGGGAGATACTACTGAAGTTTTAACAAAATTTTCCTAAAATTTAGATATTACGATTTTTAAATAACATCGGTTTTCGAGCCAGCACCGAAGTTATTTTTCTTTTTTTTATTTTTGATTAATTTTTTTTTCTTTTTTATTATTTTTTTTTAAGATATTCTTTTAATCTAGTGATTACAAATTCTAAAGAATTACCACATCCTATTACCGGCAATTGTTGTTGAAGATGTGATCAGGACCAACGGTCGCTTCAACTTATGTCTGGTATGATAAGTTGGTTGTTATAATTATATTTAATTGGTGCTTTGTTCAACATTGTGAAGCGGTACTAGGCCATCTCCTGGGTCGGCTATATAATGGGAAACCTTTCTGCCAAATGCCAACTCGCAACAAAATCGGGAAACAATAAAGTTATGCTTTCGCCGATGTTCGTTTAAGTTTTGACTTACGAAGCATATTTCTTTCAAAATACATAATCATCGTAGTTGATCCTGATAACTGATACCATTAAAATTTCTAAAGTTCCTATTCTTATTCCAGTGAATGATTTTTGATTGAATTACGTCATTTCTGCTGCAGATAATATTCGTAACATTTTTGTGGCCTCCGAAAATAAATTGTAGTCAGAATGAGTATTCAAATTTATTAAAAACACAAAACAAAGGAGTGAAATTTATAGGATTACATGTATAATATGTAGGATATGAGTCAAAAACAAAAGTATTTATTTATCAGATAAGCTGTGTCATGGAAATGTGCGTATCCTGTGTTTAAATTGACATCATGATTTACATTTATACTCAAGGAAAGGTTAAAGAACACCCATTAAATGAATTTGTTTACGAATAGAAATTTCTATCCCACTAGTACTTCATTAGTTCCAAAAACATCTTTTGTCGCTCATTTTTTTCCATTGTTTTCAATGCTGATGAAGTCCCGGGAGGGGGGTAGTCTCAAAATTTACCCATACATAGGCTCGTCCCACAGAAAAAAATCCCCCAAAAAACCAATATTTTAAGTATACCTTAAAAAATAAATGTTTTAATAATACATCCCCGAAAACTACCTTCCAAAAAATTTATACCCCCAAAAAATACCAAAGAATTTTTATGTTTTGTAATTTTGTTTTTTATTGACCAAACTTTCATTGGTACGCCTGTGCAGTGATATGTAAAACAAATACAACTATTCCTAGAAATTGTTACAATTGCTGCCAAAAACACTATAAATTAGTGTAGGGTCTATCAAACAATTGGGATACGTGAAAGCTTTGTGCTATATTTTATACAAAAAAGCCATATGATTTTATGCATGTGGTCAATCTTTGTCAGAAAACTCATGTACCCATAAAAATACGAAATATGAAACGCCCACCCCTTTCCCTCAAAAATGCCACCATATTATTATGACCCTAAAAAAATACTAACATTTTTTTTTCACCCCAAATAAATACCAAAATAAAAAACAGTCCAAGCCATTTTAACCCCCAAAAATATTCCAAGCCTAATTGTAGTAAATTTTTAGGAGTATCCCCTTGGATTAAGGGCCCATTATGGAGATCAGATTATCTCTATCATTTTGGTCAGAGGCTTGCTGATGGTAGTCAGAAATGTGCACTTTGTGTCATGCTGGTAAAAACATGTCATATTGTCTGGTAACGAAAAAAAAGACTATACATTTAATATGAGAAAAGAACTTCATAGGGGTTTGGCATCCATTGTCTTTATAGTTTTACAATTTCATTATTACATTTCTTATTTAGATTAAGACACTTGGGCACCAGTGAGACTTGTACACTGTTTATTGCACTGAAAGATAATAACACTGTTGTGACGAAATTAAACTCAATTCAAGTGAAACTTGGATATATTGTTAGGCACTAGAGGAAAATAATCATATTTATTAGGGAGAAAGGAAGGCAAAGATCAAGATCGATTGAAAATTTTAGAACAAGTTAGCTCAAAACGTTTATATCCAATTCAATGAAACTTATATATTTTGTGGGATATCTGAAGCAAAATGACCCGATTCATTTTTTTATTTTTATTTTTTTATTTTTTTATTTTTTTTGAAAAATAAGGTCAAAGGTCAACGCCACAGTAACAGAAAAGATTGCAGTTTTCAGAAAAAATCAGTTTCCGGACATAACATTTCACATCAAATTCAAATGAAACATATAAACATTGTTGGGTATTTAGGGAGAGAAAAATAAAGTCTATTGATTTTAAAGAAATTAATCAAAGGTCAACATCATAGGGACCGGAAATGATTTTTAAAAGAAAAAGTAAAACTTGATTCAGTGGAGACATGGTCTCGTGTTCATTATTCCATATTCTTTCGTAAAATATTTAATACAGGAGTTTGTCTTTTAATGCAGTGTGGAGTTGGTATAACAATTTCTCGTGATGAGATGTATTCTATATATTTTTCTTAGATATGGTGTAATGTACATGAAATTATATCTCATGTGTACACTTTGTTTATAACGATTATCTAAATTTATGTTAATTTTAAGCCTAAGGTTTAACTAACCCGTCGAAGTTTTGTCATTAGTAATATTTGATATTACTGATTATTTGGATTCCGTTTAGTTTTATGCATTCTAAACATTTTTATAAATAGCAGATTCACTATGTCGGGTTCTAGTGCTGCTGGTGAAGAATTCCGAAATGGCCATACAGCTCATTATAATTTATAGCAGTTGGAGTTAACATGTGTGTTATGGTATCATGAATTTGTTTTGAATTGATTAACTTGTTCTCGTCCTGATATAGCTGAAATATTGCTCATTGGACGTTAAACTCTAACTAATCAATCAATGGTATCATGTTCCTATACTCCATATCCTTTCGTTAAATATGGATATTATGTAGAATATGAGGACAAACGGAAAGCCCTTTTAGATTTTAGAGAAAGTAGTCTACAGTCATAGTTACAGTAAAAGAAAAATTGAAAATTTCAGAAATAGTTTACAACCGATTGAAATAAAAACTTGGCCCTTTTTTAACAGAGAGTGAAAATCATGTATTGGAATTGAATTAAATGCAAAACATTATGTTTCTTCACGAAACCATTCAGGAAGTTATGAGCTTGACTTCTTCCGTAGTGCGACAGTGTTGACCTTGCAGTCAGTTTAGTGGCAAGCACTTTTTGACCAATATTTCCATTAATTTTTTTCCCATTGCTTTCTTTTTCAAGAAAGTTTTTTTTTGTAGTTTAGTAGTCTACCTATATTGGGTTTTATACTATAGGGAAATGGAAATGGAAGGATCTGTCGCTCAAAATTTGGCATTACCCTACCGTTGGCTTATGCTAGTTCTGGTACGAAGTTCGGTTGTCCTGAATTCCTATCGTTGTTTACGTTTACAGATGCTTCCAGTGATTGAACCATTGTAGGTGTTTCCTACTCGGTCCTGTCTTTTGAATTTGTATTGCGCTGCTATACTTAGTATGCGATGCTATTTGCACAGATTATCTTGCTTAAACAATAATATGAAAAAAGGAAATGGGGTAAATGTCAAGGAGACAACATCCCATATCCAGGTTAAAACGACCCAAAACAAAGCATCTAGGGGTCACCGTACGGTCTTCAACACAGTGAGGAACCTCACACCATATAGCAAGCCCTAAATGGCCTCAAAAAGGTAAAAAAGTGAATAAATCACTGGAAACAAACCACATCCAATAACCCAAACATCATTAAGGTTTTTTAATAATTTTTTTAAATAAATGTAAACAAATGGTTAACAGGAAACAGGGAACCTTAATTTTGAAATTGTATAAGACATTACAAAATTTTTTAAACTACGTATGTATAAAAAATTACTTTTTGTATATTTGTTGTACAATGGCAGCATTCAAACGGAAAACATTATGACTGCAGTAAATTTAAAACAGGAAGAATGTCTACTTATCTTTAGTTAATATATCATCAATATATTAACATTAATCAATCATGCGTCACACTGCTGTCTAGTTAGGCCCTTACATGCATTTAATCCTGCACACTAGTAATTTGATACCAGAAACTTCAATACTTTCGATATGGGAGTTCTTGTATGCTGGAAGCCGGAAATGGATGTACTAACCCCCTTTTTCTCATGTCTGCTTTGTTGCATAAAATAAATGACGGCATATATCTTAAAAGATACAAACTTTGAATTTATATCCAGTATACAATGACACTCGCCTTGTGACAACTGTTTGCTTCATTTTAATTTACGAAAACAATTCAACTGTAATGATACTGAAAGATTCTAAATATTTTTGTCCATTTACACATTATTACATGCAAAAATTTTTGTCCAGCATCGCATACATGTTTGTGCAGAAATTCCTAGGTAAGAAACATTCCGTATTCACTTTTATACTTAGTATAGGTTGATATTCGTTCAGACTGTCTATAGAAATTTATGTATAATTTAAGTTTCTGCACTAAAATAAACCTCTATATCAAAAATATACATAGTAAAAAAAAATTTTTTAAATACTTATAACCACTACAACAGTAGACTATAAGCAAAAAACATTCTAGGATTCTCTAGCTGCTTGTCTTGTTCCAAACTTGTGATTATCCCTTTTCAAAAAGTCACTTTCAGTTTCAGATTGATATCAACCATCTTAGGGTCCAAAACTAATTGGCTATCAGAATTCGAGCAAAGACACAATTGTCTTTTTGTGGCACTTTTAACAGTTGTGGTGTCACTGATCATTGCACATACATGTCATAGAAAATACTTAAACATTGGAATTAAACGCTGGAAATGCTTCTCAAAAACATATATTTCTGCATATAAGAAATCGTCCATGGTACATATATAGATTACACCACAAGATCCCGTTCATTACCATATTTTATCCACTAGAGATAGTTAAATTTTAAAATTTTTAATTGCGAGGCTTGCCCAGCATTTTAAAATCAACAAACAATATGCAGCGGTTGTGTGTTTTGTGGGCATATAGTGTCTTTGGTCTTCCGTCTTCTGTTGTTCTTGATTTTGCCTTGTCTCTGGACTCTGATTTATGTAATATTGTGCTTTGTTCCTTCGGTATTCTACTGCCGTTATTTTTTAAATAGTTTTCAAGAAAGCTTTTATATAAACAACATCAGGAGTGAGCCTACTAAATGCTGAACGTTAAATAGAAACATTTACCTCCCTTGCCATTATCTGACTTTCATTTATTTTAAAAGATACCATTCAAAACCTGGATATATTAATACAGTCATTATTAAGTGTTTTACAGAAGTGTAATTTTCATGATAATATGTATATATTTCGTTTCTATATGTGATAATTGTTTGTGTTTTTTCATACCAATCACAAGAAGAATTTTTTATAAAGATGGAGTTATCTCCTCCTACCCCAGATCTACTTCCTTTAGATATATTGAAACTTCTTCTAATCAAAATAAAATATTGCGACTTATTAATGTTTCCGGGAATTCTGGATAACAAGAATAAGCAATGTGTTCTAATCTGATGACTTCATAACGGAACATAGAAACTTATTTACCGTTGGAAATAACATTAGGTTTACAATTTACACAGTTATTCTCATGAATTTGTATGAATTTACTTATTGACGTAATAGCCTGTTACATTCACAAACATTACAAATTAATATTCTGATCAGTTTGACCTATCACTCGGAATGGTATACATAACTAGATCTTTATCTGAATGTGGGGTAGTGTGACGAGTGTAAAATAATATGCAAAGCATAAAACGAAAAAAGTTGAAATCAATACATAGTGAATCAAATGCAGAACAAAACAAAAAAAATCAAAACAAATCTAAATAATGAACATATTTGAAATTATCTAGTAAGAGTTTCCCTTTTCGTAACCCTTGCTGATTTTGAATGAGTTTCCTGAAATGAATTATGTCATAATATTTACTGCAGAGTGAGGATCTGTGTTTATTGCTAAATTAAATATGTCACAGTAAGTTATGAATGTATTTCTTACTTTTGAAAGTTTTTTTGTATGTCTGCATGTTCCACGTTGTAAATGTTGTAAATGCTTTTGTTACTGCTGTATGCCTCCTAAGACTTCCTATTATACTTTGCAGATGGTGTAGCTTGTGAATATGTGTTTACATCTCGGTGTCTTCTCCGTCGTCCGCAATTAAAATAATAATAGTTAATTTGCATTCACTGTTGCATATCATATGAGACGTCCATGTGTTTACTTTGTAGACAATTCATTTACTGTGCATGCATTTTGTTTGATTTGGTTCCGCTTGACACTAAAAAGAAAACCATACTGTATTTAAGGAACTGTTGGCGACAGTAAAATCTTAGATTTACCCCTGAAAATTCTAAAATACAGTTTAGTTGTCTCTATTCTAATGCAAATTCGAAATGCGTCTGCACCATAACTTTGATATTTTTCAACGGTAAATTGCGGATTTCACCCCCCTCCCCCCCTCAGAATTTTAATGCCATCCAAACACGTTTAATATTTCAAACATAAGAGCATTACAGTAGACATTTTACACCAAATACGTTATTTATCCATTTGGAACTACGCCTATGTAAGAAGCTGCCAGTAGTCATCTTTTTAATATATCTTCTTTGTGCTTATACGAATGATCCTTAGTGGCGTATAAGGACCGTTGGATTCGTATTTGACGAGGAGCAGAAGAAGATATACTGTACTAACGCTATATTTATAGGTTGAGTAGGACGACGAGCAGACGAGTACTAACAATGTATTCATGGGTTCGTATTTGACAAGGAGCTAATATATTGATATTTTATATATGGGTTCGTATTTGACAAGGAGTTGTCGTGAAGCAGACGATGAGCTAATGTTTTAATAATATATTTATGAATTCTTATTTGACGAGAAGCAGAACGAGGAAAAGACAAGACAATACTGTACTAACACTATATTCATGGGGTCGTTTTAGACGAGATGCTGTCGAGGTACTGTGAAAGTACTATTATTCGCGGGGTTTCAACTTTCGAGCATTTCGAAATTTAAAATGAAAAGAAATATTAATCTTTACTCATACTGTAATGGAAACGCCATCAAAACACGAATTCAGAAACCCACGAAACAATGAGCTTTCACAAAACCACGAATATGGAACCCCCGAATAAAGATTTTCCACAGTATTTTTATAGGTCTTACCTTTATCCCAATTCTTGTCTGGCTTGAAGCTTTGATCTCATTCATCCAAGGTGTTAAATTCGTATTGCTTTGGTTTTGCTCAAATTCTGTCCATGGTGTTTTCATTGGTCTCGCCTTTATCCTAGTTTTAGACTAACCCTAACCCTAATCCAATCCTTTTTGCTTCAAACTACACTTGAGCTGTTTTATTTGTGCTGTCTCTCTTTTTCGAACAACCAATCCTAACTTAAGTCGTAACGACAGCTTTATATTCATTTATTTTATTTTATTTGTGAATGTAATTCTTATATAATCTTATATAATTCCCCATTTTTTTCCAAAAGCTAATATAAATAACTATGACAACTCTTAATCCATTTATGTTTGTTCGTATTCATTTTATTGGTTTTTGTTCTCTATCAGTTTTTAAACATCTTTGAGTTTATGGTCTTCCAAACGTTTAGATTTTATCTGCACTGAAGAGACATAAGTTGTAGAAATGCGCATATGCAGAATTTAGATTTACAGTGACTTCGGTATTTAGTCATTTGTTACCACTGGGTCGATGCCACTGCTGTAGGACTGTTAGTCCCCGAATGTATTCACCAGCCCAGTAGTCAGTACTTCGGTGCTGACCCGAAAGCCGATTCTATTTGGAACATTACAATATCTAAATTTTTGTAAATTTTGTTGAAAACTAAGGAGTATCTCCCTCATGCAAAGCTCTGTCCTTAGCTTATTTTGGCTTTACATTTAGATCTTGTTGGTTTTTGTTCTCTATAAGTTTTTAAACGTCTTTGAGTTTATGGTCTTCCAAACGTTTAGATTTTATCTGCACTGAAGAGACATAAGTTGTCGAAATGCGCATATGCAGAATTTAAATTTTACAGTAACTTCGGTATTAAGTCATTTATTTGATTTGATTTATATTATTTTTTATTTTATGATTATTCTTATTTAATTTCTCTATTAATATTTATATTATTTTTTTCATTATCATTTACTTATTTATGTATGTATTTTTTTTTTATTATTTTATGAATGTTATTTTCATTTTTCTAAGAATTTTAAATCCCATCCTCTTCATGATGTGTTCTTCCTTACCTGAGCTACGTTTCTAATTAGAGGAGTTACATTCATTGTATCCAACAACTTACCCTAACTTAAGTTGAAGTGAAAACTCTGTATATATTTTATCTCATGTTTTATCATTTTTTATTTTAATTAATGTTGTTTTTTCTTGAATGTTATTCTATTTTTTCTAATTAATTAAAATAACAATTAATTATTACTTTATGATGTCCTCTGCCTGACCTGAACTACTTTATATTTTTGTTGCTTACCCAAAATCCTATTACCCTTTACCTTAATTTTCTTTTTGTAGTGTTATTAGATGTGCGATCTTACTTAGGTCACTCTGCATTTATCCAGGCTTGTGACTGGCCAGTTATAGGCTTCATTACCCCCTCTCTTTTCTTCTTATTTGTTCTTTTACTTCTTTTTTTTCTTTCTATCTTCTTTATGGACATATTGTTGATGTTCATTGAGGGTTTGTATAATTCGTTGTGGTGTTGGCTTTCATTGGCAGTATACTCTTCTTGTTTTTTTTTTGTTTTGTTTTTTTTTGTTTTTTTTGTGAAATTTTTTACCTGTTTGTTCATATGGCCCGTTCGGTATAAAAACTGGTACACTTTTTACAAGTGAATCTCTCCTTGTCAAATTCAGAGTGTTTCTTTGCTTCTTGACATTTGGAACTCTTTTTGTATTGTGTTTTAGATGTACGTTGCTAATAACGTCCATACTTATATCATTGAACTGGGGACGGACTTTCCGTTGGTATCCATCTTTCGGTTCTTCTTTTTTCTTTCACAATTTCTTTCAATCCACATTGCGTATTACGAAAATGCACGACATTCTGTTGTTAGATCAGTTATGTTGCCTTTGTTCAGATATATCATGACTAACTCCCCTAGAATCCTTATTGTCTTGTAGTACTTTCTTTATCTCTATTTATGGAGAGTTATTTCCCCTTTTTAAATGTTATCCTCCTATTCTCAAATTATTTGCGTTATCTCCCTTCTATCCAATAGATAACCATAACTTAAGACAAGTCTGTGATATACAATGAAGGGATATGGAGTAAATGCACATGAGACAAGGTTTCTTGAAATACATGGTAAAACAATGCAATGGAACAACACTTTTATTGTTGTTCTTTATCTTGAAGAAAGGATATTTAAGATCTTTAAGACAAGTCTGTATTCATATATTATTATTTATTTTATTTTATCTGTGAATGTAATTTTTATGCTCTCAAAGTATTGGAGTAATCTACTTTCTTCAAACTTGAAAGCTCTGTATTTATTTTTCGTATTTTTATTTATTTTATTTTATTTATGAATGTTTAATTTTTCCCAATTATTGGAATGATCTCCCTTGTTTTCATAAGCTAATTCAAATTACTATGACTACTCTATATTCATAATACATCGGCAAATGAATACCGAAGCAAGAACGAGGAAAGGGGAAATTCTAAAATCATATATCCAAAATCACAGCAGTTCAAAGCAACACGAATTGATGACAGTATGACAAAGACAAATGTTTTTTTTAATTACATGTAATTTTATTTTATTTATTTTTTTATTTCATGATCATCTTTATTTCATTTATCTATTAATATTTATATTATCTTTTTTTTTCATTATTATTTACTATTTATGTTCTTTTAATTTTATTATTTTATGAATGTTATTTTATATTTTTGTATCTAATTGTTAAAAATCCCATTTACTCTATGATGTGTTGTTACCTTCTGTGTATCCAAAATACTCGCCCTAACCAAAGTTGCTGTGACAACTCTGTTTTATTAATTTTTTTTTAATTTATTTAGTTTTATTTTTGAATGTTATTTTTAACTTGTAACTTGCTAGTTATAGGCTGCATTACCCTTCTCATTCTTTTTCTTTTTCTTCTGTTTATCTTCTTTTTTGTTGATATTCATTGGGGTTTGTATTTTCATTGTGCTGTTTGCTTATTGGCAATATACTCGTCTTGTATTTTTTTTTGCAGTCACTTTTCACCAGTTAAGAAAAATTGGTACGTATTTTACAAATCCATTTCTATTTGTAAAATTTTAAACCTTTCTTTTTCTTTGGTTTCACATGTACGTTACTGATAGCATCCAAAGTTATATCATTAAGCTTACCACGGATCTTCCGTGGAAATCCCCGTTGCGTTTCTTCTTTTTTTTTCGCATATGCAGAAAATAAATTTACAGTAAACTTCGGTATTTAGTTATTTGTTACCATTGGGTCGATGCCACTGCTGGTGGACTGTTAAGTCCCCGAGGGTATTCACCAGCCCAGTAGTCAGTACTTCGGTCCTGACCCGAAAGCCGATTATTTTCGGAACCTTACAATATCTAAGTTTTTGTAAATTTTGTTGAAAACTAAGGAGTATCTCCCTCATGCAAAGCTCTGTCCTTAGCTGATTTTGGCTTTACATTTAGATCATATTGGTTATTTGTTCTCTATCAGTTTTTAAACATCTTTGATTTTATGGTCTTCCAAACGTTTAGATTTTATCTGCACTGAAGAGACATAAGTTGTCGAAATGCGCATATGCAGAAAATAAATTCACAGTAAACTTCGGTATTTAGTTATTTGTTTCTATTTTTTTTATTCCAGATTCGCGTGACGACGTTAATTGCCGACATTTTGTCCAGTACGTTCAAGAGTTGGGAATCAACTGTCAAAATTTCTCGTTGTATGGTCTTTTATTCAATACATCTTCATGGGAGGATTTGTTTCAACAAAGAATTTACTATTTACTTTGTATTTGGCAACGTGTATTTACTTCCATTTTTCGAGGCTTTCATAATGCTTCTGGAGATCGCTTGCCATCACCAAGATGACGTAGACATCGACAGAGTGCAATAAAAAATAATTGTATATGAATCCTGTCCATTTTTAATTTACTGCAGATTTTCATTCTGGCGACACACAGAGCTTACTGATCTCGCCTTTATAAAATCCAAGTCATTTCGCTCGTTGGCTGTGATTGGTCGGTTTATTTTGTCAGACCGTTTCTGATGGATTGAATATCCTGCAATTTCATTAATCAGGAGTATGTACATCTTCAATCCACTTTTCTTAATATTTGTATTAATTCATATCTCTGACGTTTTATCTTTGTATTCTGCACAACATATAGAACATTTACAATCGTCCAGGATTTATTCTCCAATCTTAAAATATAGCGAACACAATCTTATATTGAATCTCCAGACTGTCCATGACGAACAAAATGATTCATCCGTGTGCATTTTCTTTTATTTTAGTACCTTCTGACCTGATGGCATTAAAACATGTTCCAATCTGTAGTAAATTTAACTCCAAGGAAAATGACTGTTTCAATAAAAGTATATCTAGTTTAATACGTAAATGAGTTAATAGTTGAGGAGAATTCAGTGTTGCCCTAACCTTTATATTGTTGGATGAAACCTAATTGTTGCTGAATAATACAAAGAAACACACACCCTAACTATTTTAATCCATTCTGTTCCTATAACCAAGTGTTGTTTCCATAACCCTTTATTTTAACCTATCTTTTATAATGTTGTTAGATCAGAAATGCTGTATTTGTTTGATACGATTTTAGTACTTTCTTTTTTAATCTTTGTATTTTGAACCTTAGTCTAACCATTAAGTTTTTTTTGTCTTGAAATGTTCCATTAGATGTGCAAATTACCTTTAATAATCCATAAAATGTGATGATTTCAATTTAGTTAGCAGCTATTAATGTCTATCAGATATTGTCACCCTTTTTACTTTCCATTTTAAAGTAACAGCAAGTCAAATTCTCGTATTTTCTAAGTTTTTGGAGGACATTCTGCGTTTAACCAGAATTGTGACTGGCTATCATATAGGATACGCCGCATTTTCCTCCTTTCGCTCCGTTCATTTTCAAGTTATATGGATTGTGTTGATTTTTGACTTAAAATGTCCTATTAGTAATTAGATATGAAAAAGAAAGGAAATGAGGTAAATGTCAAGGAGACAACATTCCATATCAAGGTTTAAACGACCCAACACAAAGCATGTAGGGGTCACCGTATGGTCTTCAACACAGTGAAGAACCTCACACCATATAGCAAGCCCTAAATGGCCCCAAAAAAGTAAACAAGGTGAATAAATCAATGGAAACAAACCACATCTAATAACCCAAATATCAAGAAACTAACATTTTATAAGAAGACAAGGACAGGCCAATGACAAACATATTCCTGACTTGGGACAGGCGCAAAAATTGCGGTTGAGTTAAACTCGTTTTCTTGGATCCAAACCCTCCCCCTATGTGTGGTGAATGGCTAAAAAATAAACACATAAAAAGACTCACAGTAAAAATCAAACTAGAAACTAGATTTGCAATTGCAAGCAATAGCTGATGTCGCCCCTGACAGCCAATTCAATGATTCCAGCTTGTTCGGAGCATCAAAATCTACATAGAAATCAATTTTCGTTGAAATCTGACAAAGTCGAAATTTTTACATATTTTGGCGGCCATCTTGAAAGTGGTAGCCATTTTGAAAAAAAAAATTGCGTAAATTCCTTCCTCTCATGTCACTGAACATTTATACAAAATATGAACCATTTCTGCAAAGCTGATCCTGAGATATCAAATCTTCAATTTTTTAACGTAAAGTAGCGGCCATCTTGGAAATGGCGGCCATTTTGAAAATTTTGGCCGGTGCATGCACATCTTCTAATGGCGGTCCAACTTTGTGCCAAGTATGAATGAATTCTGTCCAGGCATCTTTGAGAAAATGCGTGTACAAAAATCCTTGGAAGAAAGAAAGAATAATGAAAAATAACAAAGAAACGGACCAAAAACAATATGTCGTCCCGACTACGTCTGGGGCGACATAAAAAGTTCAACTTATCAAGACGAGCACCCTTACAATGAAGTACATAAAACATGAAGGCAATATTCACAGGTACTCTCCGGACAAATGCTCACTGACAGCTAGCTAAGGACATAATTTCCGTTGACTATTATATCAAGCCTTCTTACATAAGAAACTTCAATTGAAATACTTCTAAATAGTTTTGGTATAACAACATCATCAATAATGAAAGAAGAACATGATATTGTGCAATGCTAAATACTGCCAATATGAAAAATTGTTTAAATCTAGTTATGGTGTAAAGCATTTAGGGGATGATCAATATTTTTGCCAACAAAAACCAGAAGTAAAGATTTAACAACAATGCTGTATTTATATCCATTATGAATAAGTTTGCTCAACGGATTAATAAGTTTAGAAGGACAATATTTTTGAATTGATGCGCTTTGTAATGATATTGCCATAGAAGTTTGGATGTGAAATGCCCTAATGTATGAAAGCCCTGCATGTAGAACCAAAAGTCAATGTATATATAATAAAATTTAGATGTATTGTCTATTTTGTGTATTATGTATTTGAGAAGATCTACTCCATCGGTCTATTTCCTCGATAAGCTGCCCAACATCCTCTTTATTCTTTATAAGCATTACATCTGACGTTGGCTGACATAATAGTACCTCAGCCTTCCTGTCGATAAATCTCACAAGATAAATACAAGCCATAGCTTAATCTTGAAGACTGATTTTTGTTATTCAAAGACTTCCTATTTCTTTACTGGGAGAGAACGAAGTTGAATCGATCCTGTATAATGTTTTCTTATGCTGTGTGATTCGAATGTGTGGCCAGTTTTCTAAGTACAACTGTCGGGTTTCAAGATCTGTAGGCAAGACGTGTAGTTTGGTATTATCCTGGTTGATTGTTGGTGTGGATTGAACTTTGCTGCTCCCAGGTTGCTTTGCAGATGGCTCATCAACTTTTCCAGATTGTGATGTAATAGGTCTGTTCATCATCATCACAAGCTTTGTAAGTTTGGCATCTGTTCTTTCGTGTATAGTATGTTGACGTCTCAGGTTGGAGTGGTCGTTGAGGAACTGATCAGTGGATTTACATGCCAAAACTGTAGTGCAACTTATGCTATATGGCATCGAAGAGATCAAAAGCATTCCAAGCAGCTCTTCTAGATTATCAAATTAACATCGTTTCCATGGATCAGGTCCATTAAGTCGTTAATTGTGAATCGTATTCGGCGTTTAAAAACATCAATGAAATCCAGAAATCCCAGTATATTTGAAGATCCCCTCGTTAGGAAAACTATGGACAACCTCCATGAAAATTACGTCATTGTCCCTGCAGACAAAGCTTCTAACAACATACTGTTCGTGTGTAAGAAACACTATCTTGACTGTCTGGTTAAGGAGATGGGAATTGACAGTTCATCAGGAAACCCTACTTATACTCCCACTACACTATCAAGGGAGGAGATTATAGAAAATCACAACTCTGTTTTAGCATCCTTTGGCATCAAAGCGGATGATGATAACAATCAGCTCCCCTACATCTACTGGGTCCCTAAACTTCATAAAAACCCATACAAACAGAGATTTATCGCGGGGTCTTCCAGATGCACCACTAAGCCACTTTCTAAGCTCCTTACCACTTTATTGACCGCAGTCAGAGATGGCCTAAAAAGTTACTGTGATAAAGTCTACTCCACGAGCGGCGTCAATCAGATGTGGATTCTAAAAAATTCTAAAGATCTTCTCGAACAGCTATCCTCTAGCAGTCTTACCCATTGCCACAGCATACAAACCTTTGATTTTTCTACTCTTTATACTACCCTGCCACACAATAAATTGAAAACAGTAATTTCGGATTTGATACATCAATGTTTCTGCACTAAAAACGGAGAACGCAGATACACTTATTTAGTAGTAGGGAAAGACAA
>MJUU01040783.1:21061-61537 GCA_002080025.1 Modiolus philippinarum
TGGGAGTTCACACTGTCAGTACTTTAGTTTTTCGTGTTGTCTTGTATATCATACTGTAAAATTTTAGTTTTGTCTTCGTCAATGATGTTAGTGCTACCGATTTGTCCTTGTGATTGCTTTCATACTATAGATTTACAAAAGGTTTTTCAAAATTTCACCATGGTACTGTTTGAGGGTTAGAGAAGTAACATGTGTCATGGATTTCATTGGTTTATTGTCTAAGGGTTAGAAAATGACATTTACCAATCCGCTACCAAACAGACATTTCAAAACATTATATGCCTCACTGATAGTGTGACGGGTGTCGCTAGCGGGGCAGGACATGCTAACCCTTCCGGAGCACCTGATGTCACTCCCGGTTTTCATGGGAGTTCACACTATGAGTGCCTTAGTTCTTAATGTTATCTTTTTATTTCCGTGCATTGTAGCTGTCTCACGTCCTTGTTTTGTCTTTGTTTTTATCTGTTACCGTTTCTGCCATGTCTTTGGACTTCGATTTTTGTAGTCATCGCTTCCCTTGTTCCTTCGGTATTCTACTGCCGTTGTTCCCAAAGAGCAATTCCACACTCGTTTCATGTAAAATTATTTTGACAATATTCACAAGAGTACATCTGTAAAGACAAATGGACATTATTTCTTTTTAAGGTACTTTATATTTTAGTTCTGAAAATGATTACTAACAGGTTATATATAATTAAGATAATAAATAACGCACTTATCTCATCTTCGTTTCTTATCACAACTAGTTAGCAAATTGGCAGTTGCGTCTGAGGAAGCTTGTCGATCGCGTCTTTGTATAGTCAACGTCATTTGTGTAGATGGCTGTGATTAGTTAAAAATTGAAAGGATATGGAGTAAATGTACATAAGACACCATGCTTTACATTAAAGACCAGGTGCAAATTTTTTCGACAAAAGCTATCTCCCCAATATTCCAGAATAGGTACGACAAGTCTTTGAAAAACAAACATCAGCTTTTTGGCACGTTCCAGTGCTAAAACAGAATAACGAGGATGTTCGCCAGCTAATACTTGGGTACAGCATATTGAGAATATTTGTGGTGTTTAGCTCTTAGTACTTTTCAGCAACAAATTAGAGTGTATCCAACTATATTCAGGTTAGGGCAACACTGAATTTACCCACAAGTATTAACTCATTTACATATAACAATTTAAATGCTTTTATAGAAACAGTTATCATCCTTAGAGGTAACTTTACTACAGGTTGTAACCGGTTATAGTGCCATCAGGTGGGGGTTCACATAACAAAATGCAGACGGATATGTGATTTAGTTTGTCCTTGACAATCTGAAGGACTATATGCGATTATGCTCGGCGTGTTTGAAGATGGGGAAATAAATGCTGAATGATTGTATATATGATTGTGATTACTCAAACATATTGTGTTAAATACAAATAACTTAATACCGAAGTTACTGTGAATTTTTATTCTGCATATGCTCATTTCGACAATTAATGTCTCTTCAGTGCAGATAAAATCTAAACGTTTGGAAGACCATAATGTCAAAGATGTTTAAAAACTGATAGAGAACAAATTACCAAATATGATCTAAATAGAAAACCAGAATCAGCTAAGGACAGAGCTTTGCATGAGGGAGATACTCCTTAGCTTCAATAAAATTTACAAAAATTAGATACTGTAAGGTTTTAAATAGAATAGGCTTTCGGGTCAGCACCGAAGTACTGACTACTGGGCTGGTGAATACCCTCGGGGACTAACAGTCCACCAGCAGTGGCATCGACCCAATGGTAACAAATAACTAAATACCGAAGACATCAATCGCCAGACTGACATTTTGCAATAAATAAAAAATAGACAAGATTCATATAGAATTATTTTTTGCACTCCACCACGCGAAGGTCAACGGCAGCTTGGTGAAGGTTAACAAGAGGCATTACGAAAATCACGTCAAATGGAAAAATGCTGCATTCCATGCCTGACTGAAAATGGAATATGAATAAAAGAACAAACAACGGGGACAATGCAATCATGATGAAGGCTAACAATCTTCAGAAATGGAAAATAAGTTTCTGCATTCTACTCTGCCAATTGTAAATGAAATTATTAATTCAGTTTTGAAACGAATCACCTACGAAGATGAATAAAAGAACTTAGAGCGAGTGTCAGTTGATTTCCAACTCTCGAACTATCGGACAATTCATCTACGTCGTTAACCATCTGAAATGAAAAAAAAATAATGTAAACAAAAAAAAGATCCGAAACATGGATATCCGTCCCAAGCCAAATGACATACATTTGAATGTAATAAGTAACGTACTTGTGAGATAGGTGTTGTGGTAAGTTCGAATTTCAGATTAAAAAAAATGGAAATTCCCCTGATGTGCTATTTCTCAAATTAAAAAAAAATATTCTTTAAAAGGTTCAGAGATGTAAAATAAAGCAAATATATTTGCTTCATTTCAAATCTCTAAAGTTTTTCAGAGATAAACTTGTCTTGAGGTCATATACCATTGCAAATATATATTCCCAACATTTTAAACCACATTACAGAAAAGGAAAAAAGGTGCATTATGTCATTTTGTATCCAGGAAAAAAAATGCCCTTTGCTGCAGCAGTTTCATAATTGCACCCTGCATTGAAAAACGGCTTCTGTTATGATAAATCAAGAATAACCAATGTAACTCAAAAAGTACCTTTAAAAAAGACATATGTAGCGTTGCTCGACAATTTGCAATGAATTCCACTCAAATCGGTGCTATCTTGAACTTGCTATGAGGCATGAGTAAACCTAATTGTTGAAGGCCTCATGGTGACTTCAAGATAAAGAACACCAATAAAAGCGTTGTTCCAATGCTTAGTATTCCCATCCATTTGTGGAGACTTTGTCTCATTTATTTGTTTTGTCTTTGTCATACTGTCTCAATTCATGTTGCTATGATTTGCCGTGATTTTGGATTTATGATTTTAGAATTTCCCCTTTCCTCGTTCTTGCTTCGGTATTCGTTTGCCGATGTATTGCATTTCTCCATATCCCTTATTTGTTAATTTTAGACTAAATTTTGTCTGCAGTGTGGAGTCCGTAAAAAGATTCCCCATGAGAGAGATGTATGCTCTATATACATTTCATTTATGTTGTATTTCTTCTTGGAAGAATTTCTCATATAGATGCGCTATCATACTTTCACATTTTGGCTTTTTTTATTGTTGTAATTTAAAATTGTGATTCTGACCACCTGTTTATTGTGTCAACGTCTCATAATTCTATTGTGCCAAGTTTTCTTACTATTGACACCGACGAGTGCCCTGTGATTGTTTAAATGTTGTGATCGTCTTCTATTTGTCTTTTTGTCAGGCAATGGATGACAGTGATAGTAAGAACACTTGGTCAGTTAAGTTTATGTTTGTTGACGATCCCGCATCAAAGGGCAAAAAGCATGTATGTAGCGTTGTTCGACAATTAGCAACGAATTCCGCTCAAAACCCGGTGCTAGGAGCCGTTTTGTACAACTATGACGTATGGGTAACACTCATTGTTGAAGACCTCACCAAGATGAAGAACAACAATAAAAACGTTGTTCCATTGCTTAGTAATTCTCTATGTATTTATAGAGACTTCGAATTATTTGCATTTACTCAATATCCCTTCTTCCTCGTGGTAGAGATGTATGCTCTTTATTTTTCTTAGATATGGTGTACTTGTACATGAGATAATATCTCATGTATACACTTTGTTCAATTACTATTTTCTAAATTCATGTAAATTCTAAAACCAAAGGATTAACTCCCTCCATCGTCGTTTTGTTCTTTGCTATATTTGATATTACTGATTATTCAGATTTCCTTTGGTTTATGCAGTTTAAACATTAAATCAAATTATGGATGTCCTATGAATGAAAGGAAGATAACAGGAAACACTTACAATCATGGCCGAACATTACAATCACATGTCACAATCAACCAGGGAACTGCACAAGAAAAACAATAAAATGACAAATGACAAACATAGATAACGATAGGAACTCGGGATAGCCGGACTTGGTACCGGCACTGGCAAAAGCCAGCGGTAGGGTTAAACCGGTTTATGGGTACCCAAACCTCCCCTTTCTCTATCCCGTTTCGCTGTAGTACAATAAACATACAAATAAAACCCAATACAGGTAGACCACTAACTCTAAGACCACAATCTTTAAAAGGAAAGAATATGTTTGGGTTCTAGTGCTGCTGATGAGGAATAAAGTTCTAAAATGGTCATACAGCTCATTAAAATTATTGCAGTTGGAGTTAACTTATGTATTATGGTCTCATGTTCATTTTCTCCACATCCTTTCGTAAAATATTTGTTAATATGATTTAGTTGTATATGTTTAGTCAACACTTACTAACCCATACTTTATACAAAACTGGTTTCTATTGCATTTTTACACCAAATTATTTCAACTTAAGGTTAATCTCAACAAACACAATAAGATGGCTATGCAATGTTGATGTGATTTTATACATGAGAAGAAAAAAGCAGTGAAAAGCATATCGAGGTGTTATCACTGGTACTATTTAGCTATGCAAGAATTAAATTACTTTTTCAAGAAAATAAGGTTAAAACTTACCTGACAAAATCGGTGCATTTTTCCTATTCCTAGAGATCTCCAAAACAGAACTATCTTGCAAGATTTGTTTCAAATATTCCCGTTGGTGTTGTTAGTTTTGCCATTGTCATTGGTGATTTAAATGCATAATTTACCTGTATGACATGGGGGTCGTCTCGAACTGTTTACCTGTCTTTATTTTAGGACTTTTGCAAACACGGAGATAAAATGCACAGCCCAAACAAAACATTATTTGAAATTATTTTTTTTAATTCCGAATACAAAACTTACATATCCATGCAGTGTCAGCTTTAAAAGTTTAAAGAGTTTAATAGTTTTGTCTGTACTTATGTGAAGTGGGACCTTGGAGCACGAATTGTTACAGTGAACCTTAACAAACATGAAAAAAAAACCATCGTTGAATAGGATTCCTGGTTCAACTATCAATATATCACAAAGCAAACAAGCCTATATTGTAAATTATATGTATACACGTATATACCTCTTACTTACTAATCAGGAGATGTATTTTAGATCCAAACGAGGTGTAGCTACCTACCCTTTTCTGCAGGTGAGGAATTTTACGGTATGGAATTCATTTGGTAAGGATGGTGAAAGAAAACTGAAGATATTAAGAGAATTGGAAATGAGGGACGATGACGTGTTGTTGTGTACTTCTCCAAAATCAGGTACTTTATTAATATTTTAATTCTCCTAACAATTGATCGTATGTCAGACCGTGCAAATATGAGCATCCCTATTTCCAAAACAATTGAGTAGAGTTATACGCTGTATTATTAGTAGTTATCAAAACAAATCAATTTTTAAAAAATTGTTGTTTTTTTTTTCATCATCAAAAATAAACATTTAATTGCTGTAACAAATAAATTAAGTGCACGTGCAAAGCCCTTTTATATGTGTTTATTTGTACTTTTGTGCCTTTTGCAATAATGATGAAAGCATGAAACTGTGTAAAGGTTTAAACATTTGTCATCTTTGCATGTACGGTCATCATCCGAATTAATGTTGACTTTCCTGATTCTTTTATAACAACAAATTCGTACATTTTACGATTTTTTATAAACTTCAGAGGAAAAGAATTTGCATGATACAATCTTTGAAGTACACTATGAGTGATTGGTATGACTGAATATTATCTATCTGTATGCGTTTCAGCTTCACTTTGTAATTCGTATATTGTTTGTTCTATAAGAATTTTCTATTACAGGCATTGAAAGAATGCTTGTTTCGAAATGACCATACAGCTCATTAAAATTATTGCAGTTGGAGTTAACATATGTGTTATGGTCTCATGTTCATTTACTACATAGGAGATATATAAATATGTATAGCAGACTGTGTTTAAGTTGGCAATAAATTCGTGTATTTCAGGTACACATCTCGTTCACGAAATCATATCAATGCTGTTATCACAAACCAGTGAATATAATTCTAAAGGAGATGTACTTGGTATGCATCTGGAATATCAGGAACTGGAAGTTATAGATTCCATGACAACCCAAAGGTTCGTAAATTCTCATCTACCACTAAGTCTTCTGCCTAGACAGATCCAAGAAAAAGCGTGCAAGATTGTTTTTGTCAACCGGAACTCGAAAGATCGCCATGTGTCTATATATAACTTCCTGTGTGGAAAAGTTGGAGTTCCTGAGAACTTTCAGTGGTCTGAGTATTTCAAAAAGCATGTTATTTCCGGTAATTTTAATACATATTCTGTGAACTTTTATTTAGCTTTTCTCAACACAAAATAACATATCAACCTAAAAGACATCTACAGGGACCGTTTTGCTGATAATGAATATCTTTTGAATATTTTTTTTTATTATTTGGTTTATCAAAACAGTATTTCGTTATGGCATCTAATGTTTTAATGTTTTAATCTGGAGTCGTACGAACCTGCTAATTTAATTTTATGTGTGTGCTTGTGTGTTTCGATGCCATGAAGTTCTTTTATTGCCTATTGTCTATGACCTCAATGGTCTACTTGTTCCTATTGTATATATAAAGTTTAGCAATTTCTGTGAGGTGTGATAAAATTGTTCAGTAGCAATAGGTCCAATAGCAATATATATTGTAAAAATAAATTGAGGATTTGCTATATATATTGTCAATTCATCTAAACAATGCTAGTCTTGTCCAAGACCGTGGTATATCAATCTATCATGGCATGGAGAGGTTTTACCTTGAAAAAGTTTAACCTTAAAAAAGACAAATCTGCTCACTCACAAGTTTTCAATTAAAGAAATTTGAAATCCCTCTACATTATGCACACAGCTTTATTTATTCTTTTAATTATGTATTTTTTGAATAATTTCATCACAGATTGATATACAATATTATTTTTTATCAGATTTAAATTATCTTTCCTGATTGGTGCAGAGGTGATCAGGTGGTATTCATTAATCTATGGTATATATTCTATCAGTCAATATCACGATATTGACCGGTCCCAATTTTCTGATATTGACCAGGTAGCTTTAACTGCTTTATGATTTGTATTCACAATACAGTTGTTTTTTTCAACAAACATACTAACTGTTGTATTTAATGTGACTATAATAATGAAATTGAAATTTCCAAAACAGTACCTTTTAATATTTGCTAATCTTTATGCACCTATTAGAGTACAAGTACAGATCTTTTTGTTTAATTTAAAAATTCATTGTAAAAAGGAAGATAGGTAAAAAAATCTTAAATATTTTATGTGAGTGACTATTATATACATGTAAGTATTGTTGGACAGACTGATATGACTACTTGACAATAGCAAGTCTATTTTTTTTACAATATATGTTGCTGTTGGGCCATTAGGTCATTTAAATGACACTTATACATTTGGCAAATTTTTCAATTGGTTACACAACAGGAACTAGTTGTCTAGACCGTTAAGGTCATACGCAATGGATACAATGAAAACAATCTTTGAATTTTTATTGGTTACACCACATATGTCAGTTTCAACGAAAGGTTTGTGACACATTGTCTGAATTAATCATTGCACGTCTACGAAAAAATAATCTTATGAACTCTCTATGAATTATTATCCTGTAAGCATTAATCCCCCTCGAGTCTGTTGGACCGATATCAAGACCAAAAAGGTTTGTAAAGGATCGTATCAGAAAATGCCATGTTATCATCTATATTTATCGTATTTTTTTAGTATCAGATCTTTGACTTTTTCGTCACCCAACTAGTATTTTAGAAAATTATTCCCCAAAATTTATCATATTTATTATGCATACATCATTAGAGACTACTAGTAGTCTCTTTTTTCCTGGAATTTTATGCAATTTGATAATTTTACAAAGTTTAAATAGTGTAAAAACTAACAAAATCATCTATGGTTTTATGAGTATTAACTGATGAGATGTATATATTTTAAACAATGAATGCTAAGAAATGCTTTTTTTTCAATGTATCTTCTTCTTTTTGACCTTATTGTAATAGTTAAAGCTTTATCTTCTCCTTGTTGGGTTATAGTCACAGGAAAAAACTGTTTTACCTGTACGTGCTTCCTCTGATTTTCTCTATATTACAAACTTTTAACTCGAAATAAAATAAAATGCTAAGGTATATTTTGATTTTATTTATTATTATTTATTGATTTATTTTCATATTTATTTATTAATCTCTTTATTTGATATTTGTTGAAATAAGATTTTTTTACTCATTTCAGATACATTTATTACTGGATGGTTCAATTTTACAAAAGAAATGACAGCAGCTGTCCAAAGTAACTCCTTTGATATTATTCAAGTCCTTTACGAAGATGTTCTAATGGTAAATTGTATTAATTGATATTGATAACTGTCTAAATGGTACTTTTGAGAAAAATTATGAAAATGATTACTAAAATAAAACAGTTGAATATATTTGCTATGCTTTTTGATGACTAATCAAATATATACTTTTGGTCATAAATATGGAATATTTTTTGTTTAGAATGCCTGCGAAATTTAAGGGCTATTAATTTCCAATAATTCGAATTATCCTTTAAAATTCAATGAAATTATCACTAAAATCATTCGTGTACACGATATGCATCGAAAATTGTATTTTGGGGAAAATTTGTACACACAATATTTGATTTAAAAAAATCCCATTTTCACCAAAAGTGGATTTCAGAACGGGTTGAAGGAGTGGTCTGACAGATTCGTAGAATCAGACTTTCGTACTTCACAGTTAGAAATCAATGTTTAAAGCAAAATATTATACTTTCATTCCCACACTTATGTGCATTATACTTCCAAGCTCAGAAAATACGAATATTCCATATTTATGCCCAACCGTATACAATGCAACTCAAATAAAATTTTGTCATTTAATTCTACTATAAGAGAATAACACCTTACAAAAACGTCAGAAATAGCTGTGTTGGATGTGAATTGCCGTAAGTTTGGATTTATGATTTTAGAATTCTTTCTTTCCTCATTCTTGCTTCGGTATTCGTTTGCCGATGTATATTACAAACAATTGTTATCAGTTTATTCAACACACCTTACTTGGTCATTTTCTATATCTCCCTCCTGTCCTGCTGTTTTTGAATGTGTAGTTGGAAAATAATATTGATGTGTCATTAAAGGATTCTGTCGTAATAAGTATTTTTATACAAAGCGAGAATTAATTCCTCTTATTTGTATACAGTTTTGATAAAAATCTTTAGTAGGATTCTTGGTTTGGACCATAGACCTGCTGCCTCTCGGCTTATGCATGGATTATGACGAAGTTAGAGCAAAACCTGTTTGTATTAATAATCCCGATCGGGGTGTAATTTTCAGTTGATTGTGTAGTAAACCATAAAAGACGAAACCAACATTAATAGATAAAAGACTGCTTGCTAGGTGCTATACGGCAAGTCGTTTATCCATCCAAATGAACTGATTTACGTACAGATGTATCGGCAAAAAAACTATCAAAACAAGAATACAGAAAATGGGAAAATCTAAAATGAACAATTAAAAACATGGTACTATAAAGGCATTCCAGTACCAAGGAAATCAAAGCTCCGATGGAGCTGAATCTCGAAGCCCTGAAAATCTACACGTGGCAAAACTTCGTAGTCATGCAATGAACTGCTGCATACGTCTGCATGTATTAAGTTATTCTGTAATACGTGAAAATAGTCGGATTGTGTGATTTCGCATGTAATAAAAATATGCAATATACGGTCACAGGTAAACAAATGTTATTTTCATCTTTGACAAAGTACTGAGCGACAGGTTCGTTGATCCGAGACGCAATGTAAAAATAATTGAGTAATTTGATAAACATGCATATTGTTTTCAATTTAATAAAACAATACCGTATTCAACTCAAGGAAATGAAGAAATATAACTTAAAAACACAATGTATACGATTTTGAAAGAAACTTGCGCACTATATTTTATCGGAAGCACGAAAATCATCTTTTAAAGCTGTTAATAGGCTTGAAGCCTCACGTGATTTTTTTCTTGTCATATTAACATCTCTCCAGCCATTTCATGGCTTCGAGATAAAAATTAACCTTGAATCATTGAATCAGATGTAAAAGTCCATGTCACTAGTCTCTTTAATTTCTAAGTCATTTGTATATTAGGACACCTTTAATGGAAATGGCGAATAAATTGCTAAATAGTAGAAGTTGTATACAAGAGATGTAGGAATATCACTGCTCAAGATCGGGAAGTTTATAATTGGAAATCAGAATCAAATAATTATACGCCCATCTCTGACATGACGTATTATGGTATACCGGTGTCCGTCCGTCCGTCTGTCCGTCCGTCCGTCCGTCAACACGTCGTACTCTAACTAGAGAACGCTTTGATCATTTTTCTTGAAACTTAGTAGGATTGTTAAGTATGACAGAAGAAAGCTTCCTATCGTTTTATTTTGTCGATGGATTTTTCGTTCCAGAGTTATGGGACTTTGATTATTTAAAACAAAGCATAAAATTGTAATTTCCATCCACAAGTCGTACTCTAACTAGAGAAACCTTTGATCATTTTTCTTGAAACTTTGCAGGATTGTAGGGTATGGTGGAAGGAAGCTCTCTACGGTTTTATTTTATCAGTGGATTTTTCGTTCCAGAGTTATGGGACTTTGATTGTTTAAAAAAGGCCTGAAATTGCAATTTTCGTACACATGTCGTACTTTAACTAGAGAAAGCTTTGAAATTTTTCTTGAAACTTTGCAGGATTGTTTGATATGATGGAAGGAAGCTCCTTATTGTCTTATTTTGTCAATGGATTTTTTGGTTCCAGAGTTATGGGACTTTGATTATTTAAAAAAAAACAGGTTTATTGGAATTTCTGTCCACATGTCGTACTCTAATTCGAGAATGCTTTAATTATTTTCTTGAAACTTTGATTATTTCCAAAAAGCCTGAAATTGCAATTTCCGTCAACACGTTGTACTTTAACTAGAGAGCTCGTTCATCAATTTTCTTGAAACTTTGCAGGAATGTTAATTACGACAGAAGATAACTTTTTTTTAAATGGAAGATTTTCCATTCCAGAGTTGTGGAACTTTAAATTTTCCAAAAAAAAGTAAATTTAGTCTTTATTATGGAAAACATTGATATTCTTTTATTTTAAGTGGTCACTACCCCTAAACTCCTAAACAATTTTTTTTTTCTTTTTAAGATCAGTTGAAATAATTGATACACATCAGAAGTCCGTTGTCAAGTTTGATTAGATGGAGTTTTAAATTTCAAGAATCATTTAATCATTTACATGCACTTTAAAGTGGAGACGGGCGTATCATGCGCTCTTGGCGCAGCTGTTCATTTTTTAATAAAAAACGTCCAACATTATCAATATAGACAGTCCACGTATAATGTTACTGATAGCTTGTCAGTGGTATCGTTTGTGTAGTCCTGAACACAAAATACAAACTACATGTCCATATCATTTTTTCTTGTGTCAAGATTTGAAAATCAGGTCAAAACCAGCAATATTTTCAAGAATATATAGCATACTACGAAAACATGCTTACTGTTTATTTTTCATATGAAATGGCAGGCTGATAGGTTTTTATTATTTTGTAAAATTGAAGAAAAATTCTCGTATACTATATCTGCTTACTTCGAAAAGTCTATAGGTAATATTGTGATATCGATATATTTTTCATTTTAAAGAAATAAAAATTATTTACGGAAAAGAGGAGCTTATTCACAACAACGTGAATGAAATATGACATGCAGTATATGTCATTATAAATAATGACGTCACAATAAAAATGCCAAGAAAAGGGCTTTTCGACTGGAAAATCAAGCCAATTTTGCATCATGAACAAGAACACAATTATTTCCCTTGTTTGTCTTTGTTAACATTTTCTCCAATCTAAGACATAACGAAATTTGGCATACCTACAGTACAGCTAAAGTGTGAAAAAAATTATAAAAGGGAGTATTAAAAAAAACAAAATCAATTAAAAAATACAAAATCAAGCAACTTTCATCATCTCAATTGCTTTAGATTTCCCAGAACTGAGGGGACCTACATTGGCAAAGACGGAGGACTTCCGATATAGCAAATCTCAACTTTTTGCTTGAACTAATTACTTAATAGGCATTGGTCGAAGATTCAATACCTAATTATTTATATCTCTTCTTTCATATGAACCCATAAAAATCTTTAATATGTAATATAATGCACTGAAAAAATAAGAAAAATACACTTTTATCTTAGAAACTTTATTTGCGGACACGAAATTCAAAAGCACTAAAGTGTTCTTGTATCACTGTTTCTTTTTTAACAGCATGTGCTAATCAGATGAGGATTCTTCGTCTGAAATTAAATGACTTGGCTAGTTTTTATACCCCCCCCCGCTTTAGCGGGCGGTATATAGAGATCATGGTGTCCTTCCGATCGTCAGTCCGTCCGTCCGTTCGTCCGTCCGTTTGTCCGTTCGTCTGTTCGTCCATCCCCCATAGGGTACTTACTTTGTGGCGACAACTCCTCCTAGACCATTTGATGGAATTTATTGAAACTTCCACTGAACGTTAAATATACATTTCCCTTGTGCATCATTAATTTAAAAATTTGATTTGATCTTTTTTAAGGGGAAGCGGGGGATGATATTAGTGAGCTTTGCTCCCACTTTTCTATTTTTTTAACTAGCATCTATATATGAATATCGTTTGAACATCGTTGAACCATTGAACATCCAATAGTCCATTAATGTTATTGTAGTTTATTTTAAGAATATTAACATTCAATGACACATTCTTATTTTAATAGGATCCAAAAGGACAGATACTACGATTGGCAAAATTTCTAGATGTGCCGTATACAGACCAGTTTATCAATACTATCGTTGACAAGTGTAAATTCGACAACGTGAAAGCTAACAAGATTGATGGTTCGAAAACATTTACGGACGACGGAAAATCGACATTATTTCGTAAAGGTAATTTAATTCAGATATATATAGATATTGTTTTTTATTGTTGTACAATATATGGAATTTTTCGTCACAGTTTTTTTCTGAAACTGTAACTGGGATTCAATTGTTGTTTTGCACAGAGCTTCCTTATGGTCCAATCTATCATGTATTCCGATTTCAAGGTTAAGTCATAAGCACTTCCTGTTTGCCGGAACATCATTGTTTTTCATTGTGTACAATATATGGAATTGTTTCGTCACAATTTTTTCTGAAACTGTAAGTGGGGTTCAAACAACGGCAGTAGAATACCGAAGGAACAAACGAGTGAAATTTACAAAAATCGAAGTCCAAAGACATGGCCAAAACGAGAACACAGAAAACAATGACGCCAGACAGAAAACAACGACGTTAAACAGACACAAAGCACAGAAACAGAAATCACAACATTCAAAACAAAGCACTCACAGTGTGAACTCCAGTGAAACTGAGAGTGACATCAGGTGCTCCGGAAGGATAAGCATGTCCTGCTCTGTTAACAGCACCCGTCACACTGTGAGTGGGTCAATCCAGGAAAATGTCTAAGTCTGTAGTCAAATCCGGGAAGACGTGAATCTAGCTGAAAATGTCCACTTTCATTTGGGATACTGATACGTCATATCTTTCGATGATGTTATGGTGACGGCCATAGAATTTCCTGGGGGATGAAATTAACATAGGTTGAAAAAATCCCTGACTAAGCAGCTTTTCGGACAGTGTTTTTGCTCTGTTAAAAAAATCACTGTAAAAACTTCACGCTCGACAGTAGCGAATCTACTGTGAAATGTACACTCCATAGGCTGGAGAGTTAGGTATATTGCTGCTAAGAAAGTGAAAGTTTACAATTGGGAAATTAAAATCATCACACTTACCATACAGCTTAGACTTCAAACGTCCATCTTCGTCAGTATGCAATAACAGATCTAGGTACGAAGCTGAAGTAGGTGTTTCAGTTGTTTCTTTAATTTCAAGCTCATTGGGATAGATATGATGGAAATACTCCTTAAATTTAGGATTATTAAGAGAAAGTCTATATGTAGCGGAAGCTGAAATTAAAGGACTGGGCTAAATATTTTTGTTATTGTATTATTATTGTTTTCTTTGAATAAGCCCTTGTAAAAACTTGGCCTCGTACGAATAAAGGAAAAGGTCAGCTAAAAGCGGCGCACAGTTAGTTCCGATAGGAATCCCTATTGTCAATTGTTGTTTTGCACAAGGCTTCCTATGGTCCAATCTATGGTGTATTCGAATTTCAAGACTACACAGTAAGCACTTCTTTTGATTGCCGAGACGTCATTCTTGTACAATATATGGAATTTTTCGTCACAATTTTTTTCTGAAACTGTAAGTGGAATTCAATTGTTGGCTTGAACAGGGCTTTCTTATGGTCCAATCTATCGCGTATTCCGATTTCAAGGTGAAGTCCTAAGCATCATTGTTTTTCATTGTTGTACAATATATAGAAATTTTCTTCACATTTTTTTTCTGAAACTGTTAGTGGGATTCAGTTGTTGTTTTGCACAGAGCTTTCTTATGGTCCACTCTATCGTGTTGTCGGATTTAAAGGTTAAGTCATCAGCACTTCCTGTTTGCCGAGACATCATTGTTATTCATTATTGTACAATATATGGAAGTTTTCGTCACAATTTCTTCTGAAACTGTAAGTGGGATTTAATTGTTGTTTTGCACAGAGCTTTCTTATGATCCAATTTATCATGTATTCAGATTTCATGGTTACATCATAAGCAGTTCCTATTTGCCCATATGTCATAGTTCTTCATTGTTGTACAACATATGGAATTTTTTGTTACATGTTTTTATGAAACTGTGAGTGGGATTCAATTCATGTTTTGCACAGAGCTTCCTTATAGTCAAATCTACTGTGTATTCGGATTTCAAGGTTATGTGATAAACACTTCTTCTTTACAAAGATGTCATTGTTTTTCATTTTTGTACAATATATGGCATTTATCGTCACAATTTCTTTTAAAAATTTTGAGGCAGATTCAATTGTTGTGCAGGCAGTTATAGTTGAACATGTTAGTTACTAGGATTATATCATTGTGTTTATACTTGTATTGTGTCCACACTTGTACTGTGTCCACACCTGTATTGTGTCCCTATACAATTAAATTTGCACTTGCCACATTGATTCAGGGTTCAATGAGCGGGGGTATATCAGGCTGCCATTGGGCGCCAGCTTTTGTTTAGTTTATGGTCTTCCAAATATATTTAAGACGTAAGTTGTTGAAATCCCCATATGCTGAAACTAAATTACCGTTATTTCGTTATTTGGAATGTTTCTCTTTTCAGGAAAAATTGGTGATTGGAAGAACTTTTTCACTGTTTCCCAGAATGAACAGTTTGATGCAATATTTAGTAAAGAGATGAACAATGTTGACGACAAATTCACATTTCAATAAATAATTCATTTTGTATATAATTAATACTTGATATTCAGAAACAAAGAATTCGGAAGGCTTTTATGAAATTAAAGAGTGCAAATCTTTGGCATTACAATGGCAAGTTTTGCTCACTTGAAACTCATGTGAATGTCAAATAATACTCCAGTTCACGAAAAAATGAATGTTTTCCAATGTAGTTCATGCGTATCCGGTGTCATCAAAACCAAGTTTCACGTTACGTTTTGTGTCTTTTGTGCCTAGTCGGCTAATTATTGAGTTTTAGTACGGAGAGATGTGCAACATTAATTGATAGTTTTTTTTTTAATATTTAATTTATGGAAATGTCTCTTGGACTGTCCGGTAGCTTAAGATCAAATATTTTATGGTGGCCGCTTATTTGTTTAGTTGACACTTGTAGAATTTATTCCATATCTTATGGATATTGTCTTGTTCCTAACTATTTATTTTATTAGTTTATCTTTTTATCTTTTTATCTGATTGACCTATCAGTTTGCTCCTAACTATATATTGTTTAAATAGTTTATCTTTTTATCTGATTGACTGATCAATTTGTTTCTAACTATGTATTGTTTAATTAGTTTTTCTTTTTATCCGATTGACATATTAGTTTATTCCTAACTTTGTACTGTTCAATTAGTTTATCTTTTCATCTGATTGACATACCAATTTGTTCCTAACTATGTATTGTTGAATTAGTTTATCTTTTTATCTGATTGACCTATCAGTTTGTTCCTAACTATATATTGTTTAATAAGTTATCTTTTATCTGATTGACTGATCAGTTTGTTCCTAACTATATATTGTTTAATTAGTTTTTCTTTTTATCTGATTGACATATTAGTTTATTCCTAACTATGTTTTGTTTAATTAGTTTTTCTTTTCATTTCATTGACCTACCATTTTTTTCCTAACTATGTATTATTTTATTAGTTTATCTTTTTATCTGATTGACTATGCATTGTTTAATTAGTTTATCTTTTTATCTTATTGACTTACCAGTTTGTTCCTAACTATGTGTTGTTTGATTAGTTTTTTAATCTGAATGACCTATCAGTTTTTTCTTACTATGTATTGTTTAATTAGTTTTTTCCTTTTATCTGATTGACCTATCAGTTTTTCTTTCTATGTATTGTTTAATTAGTTTATCTTTTAATCTGAAACAACGGCAGTAGAATACCGAAGGAACAAAGCACAAGATTACACAAATCAAAGTCCAGAGACAAGGCAAAAGCAAGAACACCAGAAGACGGAAGACCAAAGACACCACATGCCCACTTAACACACGAACATTACATACAGAACACAAAAAACTAAAGCACTAACAGTGTGAACTTTCAAAAAACAGAGTGACATCGGGTGCTCCGGAAGGGTAGGCGTGTCCTGCTCTGTATACAGCACCCGTCACACTGTCAGTGGGTTAATCCAGGGAAAAGTCAAAACCGGTAGTGTCAAATCCGGGAAGACGTGAATCTAGCTGAAAATGTCAGTTTTCATTTGTGACACTGACATTTCATATCTATCTATGATGTCTTGGTGACGGCCATAGAATTGCTGAAGGGACGAAAGTAACAACGGCTGAACATATCCCTGACTCGGCAGTTTTTGTGACAATGATTTTGCTCTTTCCACAAAGTCAGTGTATGTACTGCACGCTCTACAGTAACGAATTAATTGTGAAATATATACTCCATATGCTTGGGATGTAGGTATAATGCTGCAGAGAAAGGGAAAGTTCACAATTGGAAAGTCAAAATCATCACGTTTGTCATATAATCTAGATTTCAGACGTCCATGCTCGCCAATGTATAACAAAAGGTCAAGGTATGATTGACATATCAGTTTGTTCCTAACTATGTATTGTTCAATTTGTTTATCTTTTTATCTGATTGACATACCAGTTTGTTCCTAACTATGTATTGTTTAATTTGTTTATCTTTTTATCTGATTGACCTATCAGTTTCTTCCTAACTCTTTCTACAGAATACACAGGCCAACACAGAAGCCGACCAAATCCAAGTTGCAGCCGGCGCCGCCACTCGACCAAAACAGAAGAAATACCGACAAATCGATGACAGACTAACGACACTTAAAGACCGATTCTTACACCAACAGCTGACAGTGCAAGACTACGCAAACCAGGCATCCTTCTGTATTCGAATGGAACTTATGAAAAAATAAATCATATATTTTTCATCATAAAGAATTTGAATGAAGCTGTAGTTTCAGCAATGTTTTTGTACTGCAAATTAACACTGAGTGCATGCCTTTGATTATTATCATCTCATATTAAGGTCTCCAAGATTCCATGAAGAGTTTAGCAATTTATTTTCTGTGAAGCAGGATAGCAATTTATGGCTAATACATACGGTACAGAAGTACCTCATGAGTGAGTTCTGAACAGAATTTCAAAATAGGAGTAGTTTCTGTTAACTATAGATTGACACTTTTTTAACTCTTTTTTTCTTGAAGTAAAATTATTTCTTTCATACTGCAATTTTAAAGAAACTTTCATTTAATTTAATTTAATTTAATTTAATTTGTGGAATCTTTGCGGTTAGCAAAGGTCATGTGTATTAAATCTTTGGAGTTTATATGGACATAATTAGTAAATACGAAATTAAATTAACTTTTAAAATTTAACATACATCGGTAAGGTTACTGTGATAAAAACTTTAGCCTCGCCTCTGTTGGTTCAATGTTTGACAGTTCTGCCAAACCCTGCAGACTCAGTTTTTCAAGAAATACAAGATATTTTCTATAAATTTATTTGGGATGGAAAACCTGATAAAGTTAAAAGATCAGTAATGGTAAATGATTTAGAGGATGGGGGTTTGAGGTACCTCATATCCGGTCTTTCTGTTATGCACTGAAAATGACATGGTTGCAGGACGAAACTGCTTGATCCCCTAAACCATTCTCCTTGGAAAATATTACTGTTAAGTACTTTAGAAGAATTTGGTGGTGATAAAGTTTTGACACTGAATAAAGAGGGCATGGAGTGGGTTTCAAAGAAATAAAATGCATTTTGGAAGGATATTATTTATAATTTTTCAAAACTTATTGAGAAGGATAATTCGATTGAATTAGAAGATTCATACAATATTTTGTCACAACCTTTGTGGCTGAATAAAAATATACAAATTAGTGGTGAAATGATAATTAAAACAAATAATAGTAAAAATGGTGTTTATTTTGTAAGAGACTTGCTTTCAGAAAATAACAATTTTCTTAATTACACTGAATTTGTGGAAAAATATCAGAATTTGTCCACAAATTTCATTAAATTCTATAGTACCGTAAGTGCGATCCCAGTAGAGGGGAAAAGAGCACTTGCTGTAAAAGAAAGACTGGATATAGTGGATACCATTTACATTGACAAACTGAAAAAATGTCAGAAGTCAAGTAAATTCTTTTATAAAATTTTTGTTGGTAGTGTCAAAGAATATCCTATCAAATCTCAGGAGAAGTGGTGAGATTGATAATTGGAATGAAGTTTATTCATATGTCTTTTCTGTAACTAGGAATACACAGCTGCAGAATTTTCAGTTTAAATTGCTGCATAGAATACTTGCTTCAAACTTTCTTTTATTTAAGTGTAAGATAAAAGAAACAGAACTGTGTACTTTTTGTTTTGAAACACCAGAAACATATCAACATTTATTCTGGGAATGCTCTCATACTAAAAATTTTTGGTTATCCATATGTGATTTTTTTTCTCTAATCATAATTTAGTTTTGAACCCAGATATTTCAGTTATAATTCACGGATTAAATCTATTTAGACTAAATGATTGTATTGAACAACATGTGTTTCTAGTTTTAAAATATTACATTTATGTATGTAGATGCAAGAATAAGCTTCCTTGCATTAGAGGGGGGATTGAATTCTTAAAATATTATATGCAAATAGAGAAACTTTCGACTGAATTTTTATATTCCCCTCATAGAAATTTCATTCAGAGTAAACTGTTGCGTTTAGAGGAGGTTCTTAGTGACTGAGTTATATTTTTATATTTTTATATATTTTTTTCTCCGAAATTTTTGTGCTCTTTCTCAAAAACATGATACACATTACATATGTACTTTTCCAAGCTTAATTTGATGCTAAAAGATAAATAGTTGACTGTCTTTTGTACACTACATTTTATGTCTGTAATACTGTCTTCTATCTATGTAATGTGTACTACAAGTATGTCAGTGATACTTTTGTCTCTTGTATATGTAAATGTTATCAGTTGCTATAAAAATAAAGAATTACAAAAAAAACTCTTAAAATGCACGAATTTGAATTTATATACTAGTATATAACTACACTGATAGGTGTTGAATGAAAAAAAATACAAACTACTTTAAAAGAAAGTCTCAATGACTATATGCACATGTCCAAAATATAATATGAGAAAATACATGTAACCTGTCAAACACCTAGTAAAAACCTACTACAAACGGCGTAAAAACCGCCATAACGTACTATTAACGTAGTAGAAACTTGATGGACGTGTTAAAGGCGCATTAACAACTTTACCAGGTCGTGATACAAACTTGATTGAAAAATACCGTTATATGAAATCGTAGTGAAAAGGTATTAAAAACGTGCAACGGTCGTATTGCAAACTTTAAGGACGTAAAAAGAACGCAGCAAAGACGACAGATAATATCATCCCGTCTGCGCCAAGTCCATGAAGTTTTTGGCCCGTTCATTCCACGTACTTTCTACGTCCACGCAGTTCTCAATACGTTTTTAGTAGGTCTTTACTACGTTTTGTCACCATCATGTTCTTACCACGTTTGTTTTGAACATGCTCAAAATCATTCCACGTCTTTCACGTCCTGCGTTCAATAAAGTTTGCACTACGATCATTCAAGTTTCTATCACGCCTTTACTACGTTCAGCAAGTTCTTGCCACCTTCATTTGATTTTTTAGGACTTCATGAGAACGTAGTAAGAACTTTATCCAGTGTGACGGGGGTTTTAACATTTGGAAGACCATAAACTCAAAGATTTTAGAATCTGATATAGAACAAATAACAAAATACGATCTAACTGGGAAGCCAAAATCAGCTAAGAACAGGGCTTTGCATGAGGGAGATACTCCTTAGTTTTCAACAAAATTTACAAAAATAGAAATTACGGGTTTCCAAATAAACCGGCTTTTGAATGAGAACCGAGGTACTGACTACTGGTCCGGTTAATAACCTCGGCGACTTACAGTCCACCAGCTGTGGCGTCATCCCAGCGGTAACAAATAAAAAATACCGAAGTTACTGTAAATTTGGTTTCTGCATATGGACATTTCGACAACTTATGTCTCCTCAGTGAAGACAAAATCTAAACATTTTGGAAGACCATAAAACTAAAAGATGTTTAAAATCTATAAAAAAACAAATAACCAAATATGATCTAAATGGAAAGCCAAAATCAGGTAATGATAGAGCTTTGCATAAAAATAATACATGAAGCAAGCAATCGTATAGTTGGTCGTGGAGTTTTGAGTCACATGTAAAATCCAATACGTGGGAGAAATTGAAGACAACTTTAACCTCAGATTCAATACCCACAGATCATTTTTCAGAAACAACAGGAATTGTCCATTCAAACGACATCTGAGAAAGTGAGGAAGTGATTTCCAACTGGAACAAAGCAGAAAGGAGAACAAGAAAGAAATTTGGATGCTTCAATTATAAACACTTGAACCTGATGGTCTTATGAAAAGAATTCAACACAGAACGAGAAATATTTTTAAGATTTTAATTTGATTGGTTGATTATAGCTACAAATTCAAATTCAAAATTGTGTTGGTTTATGTATTTGAGTAAATTGTTATGGCGTCTGACTGATTGTACATCTTTTGTCAGTCAACATGTGTATGCAGAAGGGTCACGAGGACTTAACATATAACACAATTTTGTATATATTTTTACTTCTTTAGTATAGTCATAGCTATCTTATTTGTTTTATATATTTAAAATGAATTATATATATGTCGAAAGACGTTGAATCCTCTCTGCTATGCACATAATTGATCTCCATTGAGCTCTTATACATCATGTACTGCGTTACAACCCTAGATTAAACCTACGAGGAGGTTTCAACCGGTTGCCGAAAGCTATTTTTTAATATAGCCTGGGTAGCCGCGTGGTCTAGGGCGCTGGACGTGGTACAGGCGGTGTTGCCATAGATGTCACAACAGTGATGGTTCGAATCCGGGAGAGGGAATAACCAATGTGCAGATTTAACAATGTTGGGCTGATTTTTAAACGTAAATATAAAATAATTCACCAAGCCAAGTAAAATGTCTCATGGTTTAATCGACTGACAGGTAAAGTATGAAGAGTTGTCACATACTTTAGACAGCTATATAAAAATATGGCATGTGGCGGCATTCCTTGTCGGAAGACATTGAATCCTCTCTGCTATACACACGGCTGATCTGCATTGAGCTGCGTTACAACCCTAGATTAAACATACTAGGAGGTATCATCCGGTTACCGAAAGCTATACCTTAATATAGCCTAGGTAGCCGCGTGGTCTAGTGCGCTGGACGTACTAAAGATGAAAAAAGTGTGCTGGACGTAGAGCAGGCGGTGTTGCCGTAGATATCACAACAGTGATGGTTCAAATTTCGGAAAGGGGGCTTTAGGTTTGCACTCTGTCCGTCCGTTTGTCCGTCCGTCTGTCAGTCCCGCGTCAGTTTTCCGCACTTTTTTCTAAACCGTTGCAGGTATTGACCTAATATTTTGCATGTGAGTCTACCTTAATAAGTTGCAAATCAAGTTCAAGTTTGGTTCCGGTCCACTGATTTTTGACGGAGTTATGGGAATTGGACTTAGAAAATTTTAGTAAAATGACAGTTTTCAACACTTTTTTGTCTAAACCGTTGCAAGTATTGATCTGATATTTTGTGTGTAATTCTGTCTTAATGAGTTACAAATTAAGTTTAAGTTTGGTTCAGTTCCACTGATTTTTGTCGGAGTTGTGGGCCTTGGAGTTAGCATACCTGTGCTAAGTATAGAATAAAGTACATATATCAAACAATCAAAATGTAGAAACGTTACTGATGTACTGATGAATACAACGAACTCAATTTCTAGTCGCCTTTTCAGATTTGGTTTACTGTCTAACCTGGTCATCCCAACTTATAAATCCTTTGTGTAACATCTTTACAAACGTCAGAGTTCAAAGCAGCTTCCATGTAATACGAAAATACTTAAAAACTTGAGTTGAGTGGTGCTGTAAATGCTTCTTTCAAAATGTTTGTTCTGCATGTTTGAAATCGTCCATGGTCGCAAATGCTGATCACCTAAATCATTTATTCTTTTTTTTTATTTAAACGAATAGACTTAAGCAAAAGGGCAGGAAATGTAAACTTAAATATTGATAATCCAAAAGCTTGGCGATTCAGATGCAACAAAAATGGAGGCATATAATACGATTTATTCAATAAAGAATAAATCTGTTTATCTTTGGATCGTAACAAGTCGCTTTGGTTTCATTCTTGCATGTCTGAGATCTTTCTTTCCATGCAAAACTAATTCCTGCCCTCACTTCGCAACGGTTGTCAGGGGCAATGACGTCAAATCAGCGAACCACGTTTTGCCTCCTTTTGGTTCCAGAGCTCAACCAGGAAGGTTCCAATAATCGACAGATCAGGATTTGGTAACACTTTTGGTAAAAATTGGGGTTTTTAAGTTATAAGTTCCAATAAGAGTCAAACTTCTATTTATACAGGCCACAGGGAAGTCCAAAATTACATAATTTTGGACTTAAATGTACAAAATATTTATTCTGCACATTTGGCAGTGAACACGTGGTTGTAAGACAGAAGCGTCACAATGAAGTAGGGTCACAATATACCGGAATCTAATGTCTTTGGTACGCACCCTCGATATTTTAGCTCAGCATTCCATATTTAACAGCACTAATACATGAAATCACTACTAGAGCTCCCGCAAGATGCACCCAACACAGTTGCCCCCTCAACACACACACATAGATAGAAATAAAGCCAAACTAAAATCATTTAATGTTAACGACGCCGTACGTAATCTTTATCAAATTGTAATTATATTAATAAGAATTGCAAAGTTACGGCATCCACCGTATAAATTTACGGACAGAGATCTATCTATTTTCTCGCTTTGTCTTGTATGTCTTAAAGTATAGAGTTAGTTTTTCAGATACATCGTCTTGGAGAATGGGCAAGACTTTACGGGTGTCCAAGAGGCAGTCGAAAAGCCCGTACGCAAGAAAGCGGACCAATCATGGAGAATCAGGGAGAGAGGAAAGGGCACCGGTAAATCCCGTTATCAGTGGCCCCAGCACTTCTGCAGTTAGTAACCAGGTTACCAGTGACAATAACCATTCTATCAACGACAATAACCGGGTTACCCCAAACAATAACCAGGATGTAAGCACTATAGCTCGCTCAGTGGCAGCCGAGATACGTGGTGAGCTAATCCAGGCTTCAAGACTCACAGACAGTCAGGAAAACGCAGCTTCTGGATCAGGTATAAACTTTTCTACTACATTAGCACACCCACAAACATCTCCGGCTTCAATTCCAAGCATCAATGATAGTCTAGGCTACCATGTTTCTCAACAATTGTGAACCGGGAATATATAGATTGAGCCATTTTACTTGATAGATCAAGCTCGGATAACAATAATAAAGTTTTGATTGATTCTGAAGGGCAACTCGTCATTAAACCAAAGACCTCAAAATCTATTTTAGATATAAGTTCGTGGATAGATGCATTTCTTATTTATTCTAGTGTTTATGCATCTGCACATCAGGATGCATACCAAGGTTTATTAAAGTACTCGTACAATATTAAGCTAGAGGCGAGTAGAAGTAGTGGCTTAGGTTGGCGAGAATATGACCAACAGTTTAGACTCAGAAAAGCTCGTACGCCAACATCATCATGGGGCGTCATTGACCAAGAGCTATGGCTATATATGCAAGGTACACCATCCTCCAATCGTCAATTTAAGCAACAACCACATTCAGCCACTGGTACATGCTTTGACTATAATAATAAAGGGCGTTGTCTCAAGCCTTATTGTAAATACATGCACATATGCGCCAAATGTGATGGTCACCATCCGGCGCGCTACTGTAAAAGCCCAAGCGCTCGTTTTGGTCAGGTTAGCACTGTTGCAAGTAATTTCAACCATAATTTTCGTGACCAAAAAAGAACAAATAAATCCGTAGGTCAGGGGGGTCCTGGAAAAGCAAGACAACATCTTAGGAAATGAACTGAGAAAACTTGGCAGTACGCCAATAAACGTCGCCGTCTTGAAAAAGTTTCTAGCTGACTATCCAAACAAAAAAGATGCACAAATTTTAGCTGAAGGGTTCGAATTTGGATTCAAAGTTAATAATGACGGCCCACGAATACCAATTGATTGTAAAAACTTGAAATCCGCAAAGACTTTTGAAAAGGAAACAGAAGATAAAATCCTTAAAGAAGTAGAACTGGGTAGAATAGCCGGCCCCTTCACAAATAGGCCTTTCCAAAATTTGAGATTATCTCTAATTGGTGTTGTGGAAAAAAAACCCGTCGTCCGGCTTCCGGCTCATTCAACACTTATCGTATCCCCTAGGCAAAAGTATCAACAGTTTCATTGACCCAGAATTATGTACAGTCCAATATACATCGTTTGACAAGGTATTAAGTTCAATTTCGGAACTCGGTAGAAATTCCCTCCCTGCAAAAATGGACATCCGGTCGGCTTTCAGATTATTGATACTTAACCCCGATGATTTCGAATTGTTTGGCCTTAAATTTAAAGATAAATTCTTCTTCGAAAAAAATATGCCTTTTGGATGTAGTGCTGCATGTGCTTTATTCGAAAAATTCTCAACTTTCTTAGAGTGGGCAGTGAGACAACGTTCAAACAACGGTTGTATTGAACACTATCTAGATGATTTCCTGATGGCAGGGAAAGCTCAAACCCAAGAATGTAGTACTTTAATGTCCACATTCCGTGACGTTTGTATGGAATTAGGATTCCCTTTAGCGGAGGAGAAGTCGATCGAGCCTACCCCTATCTTAGTTTTTCTGGGAATCGAAATTGATAATATACAAATGGTCATACGTTTACCAAAAGAAAAATTAGAACAATCTCGGAAAAAATTACTGTACATTTTAAGTGAAAAGAAAGTGACTCTGAAAGAGCTACAATCTCTTGTCGGTCTCCTAAATTTTTTGTGCAAAAGCCATCCCTTCAGCAAGAGCTTTTAATAGGCGTTTTTGTGACGCCATGTGCGGGGTACAAAAACAGCACCATTTCCTACGAGTTACACTTGACTTAAAAGAAGATATTAAATGTGGCTGGCTTTCCTTAAAAAAAATAATGGTACATGTAGATTTGATCAAAACACTTGGCTGTCAAATGATCAGTTGAATTTATATACAGATAGTGCGGGTAACTCTGAGTTTGGGGCTGGGGTTTATTTTTCGGGTCGATGGACCTTCTTTCAATGGCCGAAATCATGGAACGGAAGTGATACTTTGAGAGACATTACATTTTTAGAACTGGTCCCTATAGTTCTTTCAGTACATTTATTCAAACTGGACCTTTCATTAAAAAAGATCATGTTCCACACAGACAATATGGCTCTAGTAACAATCATCAATAAGAAATCTTCTAAATCAAAACGGGTTATGCATTTAGTTCGACATTTAGTCTTACATACTATGCTTTACGATATGCAAATTAAAGCTTGTCATGTCGAAGGTCGTACTAATTGCATCGCCGATGCTATCTCTCGCAAACAGTGGAACAGACTCAAGACCCTGGCTCCCGAAGCAGATCCAACACCATTAGAAATTCCACCAGATTTCCTGCAACTGATCTCAGATCTGAAATTGACAGAATCGTAGATGTATCGTTGTCTTAAAATACTCAAGAAACCTATAGTAAAGGGGTTCATTGCTTCGAAAATTTCAGAACACAATACGGCCTAGACGCTGTGTGGCCACCACCACTATCACAAGTTACAATTTTTGTCGCCTTTCTCTCTTCGTGTAAAAAATCACATAGTACCGCATGTACATATGTCTCAGCTATTAATTTCAAGTGTAAAATCCTTCAATTCGGAGACTTTTCTGACAATTTCCTAGTTCGCAAATTGCTAGAGGGTATGCGTCGCACAAATAAACAGAAGGACAAACGCTTGCCCATATCACACGAGCTCTTAATCAAAATTATTAATGTTTTGCCACTCGTTTGTTCTTCTAATTTCGAAACAGCCCTGTACTCATCGTCCTTTTCCTTAGCATTCTACCGATTTTTTAGGGTTGGGGAAATAGCTGTCAGTAAAAGATGCCAGCTTAAACAAGTGATTACGGTCGACAATATTAAGTTATACTCGGAAAAGGGGAAGATAAATTAAACCTTCTTATTGCATATTCCAAAACTGACCAACTTGGGAAAGGTACTTCAGTGCTTATAAATGCGGATAAAAGTACAATTTGTCCCATCTTCCTATTAAAAAATTATTTAGTCATGCGCCCAAAAATATCAGGGCCTCTTTACTGTCACTTTGGGGGAGAACCAATAAAAAGGCTTCAATTCGCGGCCGTCTTAAGTAAAGCTTTAAAATTTTTGGGAATAGAGTCTACACACGTTCGGACACATTCTTTTCGAATCGGGGCAGCTTCAAGCCATTACGAAAAGGGTACACCTAAAGAAGAGATCCAGCGTCTAGGCCGTTGGAGTTCAGATTCCTTCAAGCGATACATTTGCTAAAACTTCATATACTTTGTAAATATTTTTCTGTTGTATACCTTATAAACTTTATTATTATGTTTTTTATATGTACTTATGTCATAGATTTTACAAATGAGAATTTAGTGTGGGTAGTTGGTTCGTCTATAGTGAAACATGCCTTCACTCACGCACGGAACAGTGATGGCCCCAACTTGGGAATGCAGAGACATAACATGAGGATATGGTGGCAGGGCAAACGGGGCATGAAATTGTCTGAATTACCTTCAAGAGTAAGGTTTTTATTAAATTTTGAAACCCGCCCGGATATTTTAATAATTCATTGTGGCGGTAATGACATAGGTCAGATAATCCTCCACAATCTAGGAGGTGTTATAAGGGACACCAAAAATATAATCAATAATATGCTGCCTAACACAAAATTATGTGGTCCCAGATTCTTCCCAGGATATCATGGAGATTTAGTAAGGACTCTAAAGCTATGAATATAGCAGCAGCCAGGATCAATAGTTATGCCGCCTCATTAATCTGTTCTTCTTTTGGGTCTTACATAAAATACCCTGAAATAGCCTGGTATGAATATGGTATGTTCAAGAACGACGGCGTTCATCTGTCCAACTTAGGAAACAATATATTTCTGCATCACATACAGACAGCTTTTCAAAATGAAATACCAAGCTAAATTACTGGGAATAAAAAAAATATCATTATTTCCTTGGGAATGTACGGCCACGGATCCTCTGTGTCGCTTCCTACCGTTTTGGCGGTGATCCCAACCCGCCTTTTATGCATACTATGCGGTTTGGGATCATATGCCCAATAGTTAGCGACACAACATATAAGTAAGGAGATGTAATTTGTTAATGCCGCGAAAGTGTACTGCAGAAAGGACTTTTCGAGTTTAACGGTACTGAGTCTCTGTTTCCCAGGGCCAGTATTCGTAAATCAAACATGCGTTAATAATTTATACGTTTCATATGTTGGCAACCTAGGAATCAGTTAAGTTCTTATACGTCGGCAGGCCAGGAAATATAATTTTATAAGTATTACTATAGCTTCACGAGGGGCTTGCCATTTAAGTTTTCATATGTCGGCAGCCCTAGAACAAATAATTTCATAAGTTATAACTATAGCTTCATGATGGGCTTGCCATTTAAGTTTTCATATGTCGGCAGTCCCGGATACATAATTTCATAAGTTATAAGTATACCTTCAGAAAGGGCTTGCCATTTTTAGTTTTCATATGTCGGCAGCCCAGGAAATATAATTCACAAGTGTTAAGTATAGCATCATTGGTGGGCTTGCCATTTGAAGTTTTCCAATGTTCGGCAGCCCAATTAAATAAGTTTTGAAATGGATTACTGTCAACTTTATAAGTAGATTACTGATAAGTTTATAAGTTCATTTTGGCTGGCCTGCCGATTTACCTTTCTTGTCTTACAGTGGATCGTGGCCGTACAAAAAATGTACAATTGCCAATACACTCATAATAATAGATGTATAGTTGCTGGTACATGATACTTACCATGTAAAATATAATAAAATTTTGTATTATAATGTATATAGTTTATTTTGTTCAAGATATCTAAAATAATACGATTTATTCAATAAAGAATAAATCTGTTTATCTTTGGATCGTAACAAGTCGCTTTGGTTTCATTCTTGCATGTCTGAGAAAGTATAAGAGTTATCTTTCTTTCCATGCAAAACTAATTCCTGCCCTCACTTCGCAACGGTTGTCGGGGCAAAGACGTCAAATCAGCGAACCACGTTTTGCCTCCTTTTGGTTCCAGAGCTCAACCAGGAAGGTTCCAATAATCGACAGATCAGGATTTGGTAACAATTTTGGTAAAAATTGGGATTTTTAACCTTCTCATCCTCCCAATATATCAACATTATGAAAAAGAAAGGAAATGGGGTAAATGTCAAGGAGACAACATCCCATATCCAGATTAAAACGACCCAAAACAAAGCATCTAGGGGTCATCGTACGGTCTTCAACACAGTGAAGAACCTCACACCATATAGCAAGCCCTAAATGGCCCCAAAAAGGTAAAAAAGTGAATAAATCAATGGAAAAAAACCACATTCAATATTCCAAATATCAAGAAACTAAAATTTCATAAGAAGACACGGAAAAGCCAGTCACCAACATATTCCTGACTTGGGACAGGCGCAAAAATTGCGGTGGGGTTTCCCCCTATGTGTGGTGAATGGCTAAAAAATAAATACACAAAAAGACTCACAGTAAAAATCAAAGTAGAAAAAGTCCAACTTATCAAGACGAGTACCCTTACAATGAATTACATAAAACATGAAAACAATACACACAGCTACTGTCCGGACAAATGCTCGCAGTTACTGACAGCTAGCTAAGGATATAATTTCCGCTGACTAAGATATCAAGCCTTCTTACATATGAAACTTCAATTGAAATACTTCCAAATAGATTTGGTATAACAACTTCATCAATTATGAAAGAAGAACATGATATTGTGCAATGCCAAATACTGCCAATATGAAAAATTGTTTAAATATTATCAAGAAGAAAATTTAATGCTTTTATCAAATCCTGACAAGTCCAGTTTGTATATTTGTCATGTTTGTCGTCACTGAAAAACGATTTAAATGTATTGCAACAAATGTATGTACATCCTGGTTTTTTGAAAGCCCATTTGATCAAATACGAAAATTAAGTTATGGTGTAAAGCATTTAGGAGATGATCAATGTTTTTGCCAACAAAAACCAAAAATTTAGTTATGGCGTAAAGCATTTAGGAGATGATCAATGTTTTTGCCAACAAAAACCAAAAGTAAAGACTTAACAACAATGCTGTATTTATATCCTTTATGAATTAGTTTGTTCAACGGGTTAATAAGTTTGGAAGGACAATTGTTGAATTTATGCGCTTTGTAAATGATATTGCCATAGAAGTTTGGATGTGAAATGCCCTGGTGTATAAGAGGCCCTGCATGTAGAACCAAATTTTCTTAATAAGTCAATGTATCTATAATAAAATTTAGAGAATATTTTTATCAATTTATGATATCTTAACCCTTGGTGCAGAAGTTTTTCAGTGAGACAAAGATTTCGGTCGTTGAAGTCAGAAACATCACTACATACTCGTGCATATCGAACAAGTTGTGAAATGTAGACCCCGTAAGAAGGGGCTAACGGAACATCGCCGTCAACATGGGGAAAATTGACTATAGGGAAGGAGAAATCATCCCTTTTATCATAAACCTTAGTGTTTAACTTTCCTTGATTTATTGATATATCAAGATCAAGAAAAAGAGTATAATCACTGCTGATATTGGATTTATTTAAAGTAAGTTCTGCAGGATAAATTTCGTCTGTAAATTTAGAAAATTCAGGATTGTTTAAAGCCAAAATATCGTCCAAATATCTATATGTATTCTTAAATTTATCACTTAAATGCTGTTTAGAATGGTCTTTTTGATTTTTTGCCATGAATTGTGACTCGTAGCAATAAAGAAATAAATCTGCTATGAGAGGTGCACAGTTGGTACCCATAGGAATACCTATTTTTTGCCGATAGACTGTATCACCGAAACGAACAAAAATATTATCAAGAAGAAAATTTAATGCTTTTATCAAATCCTGACAAGTCCAGTTTGTATATTTGTCATGTTTGTCGTCACTGAAAAACGATTTAAATGTATTGCAACAAATGTATGTACATCCTGATTTTTTGAAGGACCATTTGATCAAATACGAAAATTTCTCTTTGATGAGTGTATGCGGTAATGTAGTATAAAGGTTAGAAAAATCATAGCTATCGACGGAGGTGTATGCTTCATAAACAGATCGAAGTCTTTCCAAAACTTGAAGTTGATGACGAGATTTTTTATGGTAGTAAGTGCACTGTTCAATAAAACAGAAATATGTGTAGTTGAACATTTACTTGATGCCGAAATAAAACGAAATTTGAAAGGATTTTTGTGAAGTTTAGGAAGCCAATACATAGTAGGAATGCTCTTATAATTAGAAGTTGCTTTAAGTTCAGCTGTAGCTATCATGTGATCATCAATTATTTGTGTTTCTGTTGACGTGCTAGCTTGAAATGTACTAGAATTGGTAATTTCATGCCGAAGCACCTCGATGTAATACTTACGTCAAACAACGACCACATTATTGGCTGCTTTATCTGCCGGAACAAATATATACTCTTTTTCCAAATCTTTTAACTTCTGTTTAATTTTTGAAAATTGCAGGAATGGTATTCTGCTGCTTATAATGAGTTTCATAGTGATCTATTCGGATATCAACAACTTCCACGCATTTGTTAATGAAGGGATCTAATGCCTTTTTATCCGCATTTTCTCTTTTACACCACTTTTTACAGAATGATATGACGGCTTTTTCCTTCCAAATGATTTTTGAAGGAGGACGATATTTGGGTCCTTTTTGGAGAAAAGTTTTTACCTCTCGGTATTAGTTTGCGTAAAATTAAAAAATCATTTCCAAATAATAGTTTAAATGTCTTAAAAAAAAATCAAAAAACAAAAATCAAAAAATAAAATAAAATAGATAAATAAATAAATAAAATAATAATAATAATAACATTGTTTTACTAAAGTTTGTTAGTGTAACATGTACTAGGACTTCAGTTTGCTGTGCGATTCGTTTTATTTCTGCTTTCAGTTTATGTAGATTTACATCAGCCTAGTGCAGCACGACGATTGGTCGTACTTATTTATCCTCGTCACGATCCACTCTTGATGAAGTCAATATGTCTTCAGCATTAGAAAATTTTGTTGCCACAAAAGATGAAGCAAAGGACGTTTGTATTGTGTTAATTCCGTGAAAACTTCTGGAGTGGAGCGGTATTGAGTCTCTGTTTCCCAGGGCCAGTATTCGCAAATTAAAGCTACGACTCAACGTAGGCCAATAGTTAGCGACACAACATATAAGTAAGGAGATGTAATTTGTTAATGCCGTGAAAGTGTACTGCAGAAAGGACTTTTCGAGTTTAACGGTATTGAGTCTCTGTTTCCCAGGGCCAGTATTCGTAAATCAATCATGCGTTAATAATTTATACGTTTCATATGTTGGCAACCTAGGAATCAGTTAAGTTCTTATACGTCGGCAGGCCAGGAAATATAATTTTATAAGTATTACTATAGCTTCACGAGGGGCTTGCCATTTAAGTTTTCATATGTCGGCAGCCCTAGAACAAATAATTTCATAAGTTATAAGTATAGCTTCATGAGGGGCTTGCCATTTAAGTTTTCATATGTCGGCAGCCAGGATACATAATTTCATAAGTCATAAGTATACCTTCAGAAAGGGCATGCCATTTTTAGTTTTCATATGTCGGCAGCCCAGGAAATATAATTCACAAGTGTTAAGTATAGCATCATTGGTGGGCTTGCCATTTGAAGTTTTCCAATGTTCGGCAGCCCAATTAAATAAGTTTTGAAATGGATTACTGTTAACTTTATAAGTAGATTACTGATAAGTTTATAAGTTCATTTTGGCTGGCCTGCCGATTTACCTTTCTTGTCTTACAGTGGATCGTGGCCGTACAAAAAATGTACAATTGCCAATACACTCATAATAATAGATGTATAGTTGCTAGTACATGATACTTACCATGTAAAGTATAATAAAATTTTGTATTATAATGTATATAGTTTATTATTTTGTTCAAGATATCTAAGATAAAGAATCACAGAAATGAACAAACCCCATAGAAGTAAAACTTGCCATATCCTTTAATTTGATTCAAGCCAAATCCTGCGACACATTCGTGTTTAAACCTTTCCAATGGTCTCAAATGTATCGGCAACATAAAGTTTCCATGCATGAACAATAATTTGCATATCTATAACGAAAACTTTTTGTCCACTTCAGAAAGCAACGTTTATCTAGCAATGAATAACATTCAAACCGGTGCTAGGGGCAGTGTTGCACTTACTGTGAGGTGTGAGCAAAGCTCATTGTTGCAGGCCTCTTGGTGACTTCAAAATGAAGAACACCAATAAAAGCGTTGTTCCATTGATTGTTTTACCTTGTATTTGTAAGAGGTTTTGTCTCAAGTGCACTTACTCCATATCCCCTCTTAATTTAATATCAACATATAAGTTACTTTCAACATATATAAGACGTATATATCTTAAAGTTATTACATAACTGTCTTCTGGGTATGAATTAATTTACCTCTTATTGAGGTAATACACATTCACATTTACTATAAATTAATATTCTGAGCAGATTCATCTATTTCTTTGAATGGTAATCATATAGAATATATTTAAATCATTAGATAGACATTGGGTGGTGTGACTAGTGTAAAATTACATGCAAAGATTAAAAAAAAAAAAGAAAATATAAGGTTCATCAAACAAATATCAGGAACCAAAATAAAAAAAAGTCAAAATTAACAGCGGTCTCATCTGAAAATGAACTAAGGAATTTCCTTAATGTTACCCTCCCCGATGGCGAATAAAGTTTGCTGAACTCCATTCTGTCATAATATTTACTGAAGAGTGAGGATTTGTGCTTATCCACTAAACGGTTACATAAAATATGTCACAGTAAGTTGTGAATGTATTTTTTTACTTTTACATTTTTTTATATGTCTGCACAAGGACTTTTAAGTCCTTGGTCTGCACGTTTCACTTTGAAGAAGATTTAAATGCTTTAGGGGACGACCATTCAGATCCATTTAGACTTCAGGGTACGTGGGCTATGACGATCTTGCCTAGAAAAATATATATTCATTTTCATATACATCTCTAACAATTTATTTTCACCAAATTTGACATCAAATTACTTATTTGCATTTTCCCCAAAAAATGTCCATTTCAAACAAAATGAAAACAAAAAAGACAGGTACGATAAGAATATTTATCGTTAATTTGTATGAGTTTCCTTTGATCTCTTGCGGAAATATTTCAGTATTTGCCACTGTCCGGATACGAAAAAAATATTGGCAAAAAGTAGCACAAGCCACACCTACTTTGTCAGTCAGCACATCGATGGAAACAAAGAAATATACATCTACAAAAACCGGAAAGGATCGCACAAATTCTTTTTCTTATCGATAGTCAATGTCATCATTTCTTCAAAATTGATTTTCATTTTTCAAAATTTGTTGTATCAAATGATTTCGTTAACTACCGATAAAAAGAATAATAGAAGTTTTTTTCGGATACTTCAAATATTGTCTCCAATAACAGACTCGCCCACAAAGTGGGCTCGTCCATTATTGTCGCAATATTTTCTGTATCCGAAACAAAACTTCCATTATTCTATATTTATTTTCACTGGCACCAAGATCCGATTATTCATTTGCAAAATTGCTAAAGCCTGCCCCCTGAAAGTCGCCCCCTTAGTTCCCGCTGCATGACTGCTTAGACGGTTTAGCTTCTAAATATATATTTATATTCTGTGCATGGAAGTGATATGTCCAGGTAAATGCTGCAATTTGATTGGCTAGCTTGACAGGGGATATGAGACAGTATAGTGGAGCAACTGAAGTCAAATTCTTAAGATTTTAATCAACCCACCTAAATCAGGCTATATTATAAATCATTTGAAAGATAATATTGTTTTCTATCCATTTTCACCGTTCGTCAAATTCGGAAGTGGTTACGACTTTCTTAAATGAAGGTCAAAGGTCGAACTTCTGAATTCTGGTAAGCTCATTTCAGTCACATTTTCGTCATTTATTTCAACGTGAAGTTAAAAATTGATTTAAATGCTTTTACATGGCTTCAATTATATATTTTTGAACCATTGATTACAATTTAGACCCACTTTTCACATAAAGGGATTCACAGGGTACGAATTTATGAACGATGTCCAAAAACACGACTTCCCCTCTAATAAGCACGTTGTGAAATGACTTTGACCTTTTAAACTTTGAGATTAACATAAATTCCAGCGACATACTATAAAGATGTTTTTAGTCAAAGGAAACCGAGACTTAATTGGTCATACATCTGACAACTACACTCATAATTGACCATAAAATTGACTTAAAGCTCAGAATTACGAACTGGTATACATAAAAGTAATGTCTTGATATTAAGACAAAATAAATTATGTCATCGGTTGCCCACAAACCACGAAAAGGTCACAGACAATATGGCAGGAAGTTTGTTTAGTAAAAATGCATTTATATAATTTTTTTTTGGGGGGGGGGGGTAGTATTTTGCATTTTCTCAACAGTCTTCACAATTTTTTTTATTTTTTGAAATTTTGACATAGAAATAAACACACATTAAAACCTATTTTTAAAGAATAGTATATTTGGCTTTTTTTTGCCTTTTTGTTTATTTGGTTTTTTTTTTATCAGGATATCTTTATTTTATTTTTTATTAATTTCTATTGGAGAAAAAGTTACATGTATACGTTCAAACGCATTGGACACATCAACCTACACCTTGACAAGGACAAAATTCTTTGCAACTTTGAGTTCTGCTCGTAACATATGCATTACTTGCTATCTATGTTATACATGTGCAGATTAAATCTTTCAGAAATCCAGATGAACAATGCTGGCTCTGGACCTTTAGCTTCTTATTGCCACCCGTTGATATACGTTGAGCTAATAGATAGTTAAGCAATGTGGATAGACATCCAAATTCTTGTTTGAATGCACGTTCTAAGCGCATAATGATGAAAAGCTGACTCGCTAGGTGGCATTCAAAACAAAATAGACTCCTTGCAAGTAGCATGCTTTACTCTTTACTTGTTAAAATCTGTGTGGTTATAAGCAAAATTGGATAATTATCAATTATGGACTTTTTACGAAGTCAATATGTTATATATGGACCTGTTAGGTATATATTGACCAAGGACGAAGTCCGAGGTCAATATTTCCAAACAGGTCCATATTTAACATTTTGACGGAGTAAAAAGTCCATCATTTTTATATTACATTTGTATTTTAATGGCATCTCATTACATTTTTGTGGAGGAGAATTTCGTCAATTTAATTTATTTAGAAATAAAACCTTTATTTGAAGGCAGGTGTTTGTCTGCTATCATCTAGAATGGGTTACATGAGTGCTCATAGAATATATAAATGCCGACATTTCTCTTATATTTGCAAATGAAAAAAAAACAAATTTTAGCGTGTTTACGTGAAGTGTGCAATAAAGAACATGTGACAACTTTTAAATATATTTTTCATTGACTTCAGGGGTTACTATGTAAAATCCTTTTAATAGCCCCTTTTATTTCCCCGTTGGGAACTCCTATTAATGTTTTCCAATATTTTTAAAATATTTTGTATAAGACCTTTCTTAGTGAAAAAACTATAGTCTCAAAGTCCAACTAGACATGTAGCGTCAATAAAACAAAAAATAGAAATATAGCGTCAAGATACTTAAAAATAGAAACATAGCGTCAATATACCTAAAATTAGAAACAACGCCGAAATATACTGAATATTCTTAAAATCGCATGAGCGTATTAGCCAATGAGATTAATAGAAACTTATGCCATATGTAATATCTAGCCATATTGCTCAACTACCATTCAGCTAACCGTGTATCTATGAGTGGCGGAAAGCAGCTAAAGGTCCTGAACCAGTATTGTTCATCTGGATTTCTGAAAGATTTAATCTGCACATTAACGGCATTGAATACTAAAAGACCAAAGGTTGTGGTTATTACAAAAAAGTCCAGATATACGGATAAAACAAGAATATAGAAAACAGGGACACGAGACGTCCACTGATCGCAACATTCAAAACGAGGGCACTTATATAGTGTGAATTCCTATAAATACTGAGATTGACATTAGGTGCTCGGAAAGGGTAAGCATGGTCTGTCCTGCTTGAGACACTACAAACACGATCATTAGGCATTTATTGTTTTTGAAGATCTGTTTAGTGGCAGATTAGTACATGTCATTTTCTAACCATTATAAGAAACCAATGAGAAATCAATACTATGTGTTAGATCTTTAGCCCTAAAACACTACCAAGGTAAAAATTTGAAAAGTTTTTGAAAATCAGTATAGTTTTTAAACATAAGCAAGGACAAATCAGTGGCACGGAGACAAAGCTTAACTGAAACACTATGATATACAAGACATCGCCAAAACCAAAGCACTGACACTGTAAACATCCATAAAAATCAAGTATGACATCAGGTGCTCCAGAATAGTAAGCGTATAATGCTCCACCAGTGGCACCTTTAACACTATCAGTGAGTCAATCCAGGGTCAAGGCAAATCCGGGAAGACGTGAAATCTAGCTGAAAATGTCCGTGTTCATCTGGAACATCGACACGTAATATCTTTAAGTGATGTCATGGCCATAGATTTCTGGAGGAATGAAAGTAACGAATAATCCCTGACTTAGCAGCTTTTTGTACAGTATTTTTGCTCTTTCAAAAATCCACTGTATAAATACAAAAATGCACAAATTTCAGAAAAAACAGTGAATTTCGTTACACTGTACACATGTTTCAATGAGTAACCTCTCATCAGCAGCATTTGAATGGAATAATATAGAAAGCCATAATCCAAAACAAAGATAGAAGAATATGTCGTAAAAGGAGGCCTAATCCATTACCAAGGATATCCACCGAGTGAAATACACGGAATAAAGGTTCAACATTTTAATGGGTTATAATTTTGATAAAAACAGTAAAATGAAAAACGCAAGGTAGAATTTTCATGTTAAACAATTCCAACTTCTCGGCTGGTGAATACCCCTGTGGACTTTTAGTCAACCAGGAGTGGCATCGACCCTTTGGTTTCAAAATACAAAAAACCCAAGTCTCAGAAAAACAGTGAATTTAGTTTTGCTGTTCACGTGTTTCAAGGAGTAACCATTCATCAGCGCATTTGAATCGATAAATATGGAAAGCCAACTTCGTGCTCGACAGTAACGAATAAACTGTAAAATGTACACTCGATAAGCCTCACTGTGAAGCCTGAGATGTAGGTATATTGCTGCTTAGAAAAGGAATGGTAACATTCGGAAAGTTAAAAATCACTACGTTTGACAGATAGCTTAAATTTTAAACGTACATCTACATGTGCAACTAAAGATATACTCAGGTACGAAGCTGAAGTAGGTGTATCAGTACTCTTTCTTTAGTTCATTGAGACAGATTTGGTATAAATATTCCCTAAATCGAGGATTTTTTAAGAGAAAGTACATCGTCTATCTTGCAAGACATGCCCGTGTTATGAGCAGAACTTCAATTACGCAGAACTTTTCCTTGTCAAGGTACTATCATTTGTAAAAACCATGGTCTAATTCTGATGTCAATATGATACATCGGCAAACGAATACCGAAGCAAGAATGAGGAAAGGTGAAATTCTAAAATCATAAATCCAAAATCACGGCAATTCACAGCATCGCGAATTGAGACAGTATGACAAAGACAAAACAAATAAACAAAAATGAACAAGAACACCACAAAACTAAAGCACTAGCAGTGTGAACCCCTATAAAAACTGAGGTATCATCAGGTACTCCGGAATTGTAAGCATGATCTGCTCCACGCGTGGCACCCGTCACACTGCCAGTGAAAAGTCCGGTTTTGTCACCGTCGGTGTTGGTCAGTCCGGTAACAAGCTCTGGATCCACCCAAAGATATCTGTTCTCATTTGTGAAACAGAAACATTGTAATGGCCTGTCAAATCGTGGTGACGACTGTAAAACTTCTGTAGTGACAATTGCAACAGTGAACCCTTGGTATATAAGTTTTTGAGACAGTAATTTCGCTCTGTTGACAAAATCGCTGTACAACCTACAGCCACGGCAATAGCGAATAAGTTGTGAAATGTACACGCCATATGCCGGAGAAGTGGGAATATTACTGTTCAAAAACGGTTAGTTCACTATTGGAAAGTCAAAATCATCACGCTTGTCGTAAAGTTTGGTTTTCAGACGTCCAGAGTTGTCAATGTAGAGGTATAGGTCCAGGTATGATGCTGATGATGGTTTATCAGTGGTCTCTTTAATTTCGAGTTCATTTGGGTATATAAGATGAAGGTTATCGTTAAATTGAGGATTGTTCAATGAAAGAACATCATCTATATAACGGAAACTGAAATTAAAGGATTTGGCTAGCTAATTGTCTTTTCTCTGAACTAGCCCTTGTATGAACCTGGCTTCATACGAATAAAGAAACAAATCTGTTAAAAGTGGCGCACAATTAGTCCCAATAGGTATCCCTATTGTCTGCTGGAAAACTTGTCTTCCAAATTCTACAAATATGTTTTCAATCAAGAATTCCAGCATTGCAATGACATCCTCCTCGGTATACTTTTTGTGTGAATCAGTGTGATGTTTAACAAAATAGGCCCCATCTTTACCTATAACTTAATATGAATATCTTCTTTCACCCTTTTTAGTACAGAAAGACTGATGTATTAAATCCCGGGGTACTGGTTTTTAGCTTTTGGAAGAGTAGTTGGAGAGTAGAAAAATCAAATGTTTTGACACTGTTGCAGTGGATGAGTTCAGTTGAAGATAAATATTCTAATAAGCCTTTTGAGTTTTTGAAAATCCACATCTGATTCACTCCACTTGTTGAGTATACTTTATCACTATATATCTTGAGGCCATCTTTGACTGCAGTAAGTAATGAAGTGAGGAGCTTAGAAAGGGGTTTTGTTGTGCATATGAATGACGATATCGAAATTATATGGAAAACTACGTATAGTAGTGATGGAGTGTGAAGTGTATCTTCGCTTGCGTTACGCGGAGAAAAGTGTTCTATAAATAAAGAGATTTTTGATTTCCGAAACATTTTAAAACACAATAAGCATTTGTTTCTATGCGTTCCTGGTGTTGGAGTATGAATGTTTGATCCTATGTTAAACTATGTACCACTGTGACAAGCAAGTTCATAATGACATAAGTCTGAAAGGTATCTCCCAAATGACCAATCCACAGAAGTTGGATTGTAATCTATCATACAAAATTAAGGGACAGAATTCTTTGAGCCACATCTCCTCATTAAGCATAGAAAATGGAAAGTATTTGTTATACGAGTTATTAAAATAATGTTTTGTTCTTCCTAAATTTGTCTTTAAAACAATATTTTTCTTTAAAATCACCGATTCCGGAAGTCGTATCCGTCCTGGAGCGTATAACTGAGTTGTCATGCATGCTCATTTTTCAGTTCTAAAAAGAGTAACTGTGATTGTTAAATGGGTCGACTTTGCAATACACCATCTTATATGACTCGAACTACTTTCAAAAATCACATTCGAAAGCAGATCATTTCATGGCTGTGCATCCCTTTGTTAAAAATGTGACATTTGTCTGCCTTGCAAAAATTCAGTAAATTTATATAAACAATCTGCCCATTTGCCGACCCCCCCCCCCCCT